>CAAKHG010047737.1:4379-16258 GCA_901007715.1 Dactylopterus volitans
AATATTTCAACATGTCCTTGTTTGCACTCGTGCTCAAAAGACTTGTGAACAATCGTTTTTTTTATAGTCTGGCGAGCCGATCGACCCCCCCCCCGCCCCCACCCTGCCTCCTGTTTCATATACACGTAGCCACAGAAACGGCAATGAAACAGCTCAAAGTAACGCCGTGGCGAGCGCGCCGGCGTTGCAAACACTTCGCAAATTAGTCAGTTAGCCGATTATGACAATTATCATTAGGAAACATGTTTAGCTTAGCATAATAAGCTATGCAACGCTCACTTGCTTTATTAGATAGGTGCTGGTGTGATGTTGAGAAAAAGACTTCTTCAGGTGATTCGGTGGTCCACGTAACGCCACGGGTTTATTGGGTCACCCTAGTTCTGGGAGGCTATGAGTGCTGATTTGCCGTCGTTTATAAAATGTCATTTGTTAGGAGACTGCAGTTATACAATACGACTGCACTCCTGTCGCTGGAAAATAGGTCACAGTTTTTAGTGAGTTTAATGACGGCTTGTGTCTCTGGGGCGTAGTCGCACAGAGCACAGAGGTGGGCATGCTCTCGCACATTCTCCTCCCTTTATTGGCTGATGCGGTAGATTTCAGAATAGGTGAGTGGATTCTCAGCTGCATTTTGAAAGAGGTGGACAGACCTAAGCAAACTCAATTTCTGACGGTCTGTCTGTCCGCCTGTCTATCTGCCCCAGTGATTCAGCAGCAGACGAGTTAAAGTAGGAACCCCAGCACTCGCTCTGTTTTCTAGCTGTGTGTCCATGTTATAATGCGCAAAATACAGCATGAACTCTAAAGGAACGCTTATGTTGTGGGGTTTTTTCTTTTTTTTTTCCCCTTTGAAATCGTTTAAAGTGGTCAAATACCAAAGAAATGATCAATGCTGATACTGCATGCTGATGGATAACGGAGTTCCTGAGATGTGCAGCGGCAAAATGAGGGAATGCCGGCCACAGCTGGAGGAGACTCGACACTGGACACGGACTTTTGACTTGTCTATATTAGAGCTGTGTGTGAGGAAAAAAGAAAAAAAAAAGATTCTTCGGAACATGTTTAGACTGGCCTCATTCTGGTTCCTTTGGTGCAAATACACACAAAGAAAAGGAATGGTTCCTCTAGTAGTTGGAAAGGTTCCTGCGGTCAGGAGGCACCTGACATTGAAGAAAACAAAATGGGAAGTGAAATGAGGGTAACTTTATCTGCAGGGACAAAAAGTCTTTTAATCTGGCTGAAAGAGGCCTTAAAGGAGCTCTGGCACTTCACGTCTATTCAAAAAAACCACAAAGCGTACAGCCGAGCCATGTTCTGGCCACAGTGGCCCTTTCAACCAACTTCAAATATTCTTGGGAATACCCCGAAGGGAAGGAAAATAAAAGAGACCGATTTAATAAACTGGAATTGTTCATATTGTTCCCATTCACCGATCAGACCCTTCCAAATAGCGCAACGAGGAGGCATTGCTGAGGACAGTCATGCTTGCACATTTTTCATAAACACACTGCTTTAACATGGGGGGGTAAAAAAAAAAAGGACTCAATGTTTGACAGCATCTCCTCACTTGCCCTTTCACACACACACATTCGTTTTTTCGGTGGTGGAAGCTGCCATGCAGTGTTTTCATCAGCATAAAGAGTTAGCTGCGTCGTACTTTGTGGTTAACAAGAGGTCATGTTATGTTTTGTTGTTGTTGTTGTTGTTGTTGTTGTTGTTGTCAGCCCGAGGTGTTTGGGTTTGACCAGAGTGGAATACTGATGAGCTGATCGATACTCGTCCATTAACGGCATGAAAATATTGGACTCGAATGTCGACCTAGTCCCCCCATCACATCTGTCATTTTGAAATACAATACTTCACAAGCAGGGTAAATAGTACTGGCCGCGGTTTTCATCTATATCGTCTAGCTCGGTGTCACGTTTTTTTTTTTGTTTTTTTGTTTTTTTGACAGAACGATTTCCCCAGTTCTTTGGTTAGTGACATTAAATGTCTAGAGGTGTTTGAAAAGATATTAGCCAAAACTCTCAGTTATGAAATAATAAACAGAAAGTAATGGCGCCACACAGAAGTTACCATTTGTTGCTTGAGTTTGCTGCTTTGTATTACAGAGAAGATAATGTTGGCAAGTCAGTATGTGTTTTTTTCTCTGTAGTGAAACTCTGATATGTTGCCTATTAGTCCTATAATTAATTTTTTTTTTTCTGGGTGACTTTGGGATGAAAAAAAAAAAGTTCAAATCAAGTTCAAGGCTTCTATTTTGACGCTACGAGCCACGTCAGGCACGTTTCTGACAACAGTGTTTCAAAGCGACATTTTTATGCCCGAGACTATCCTGCAATTTTCGTCCCAAATTTCAGGTCAAGGATGAGCTGGTGCGACGGGGGGGTGGTTCAAGTTGAAGATCAATACAGACGATCATACGTGTTGACTTGGTCCTCAGGTTGAGCTTATGAGAATTTGGTGCATATTAAAAAGTATATTGACTGAAGTCATGTAAAACTGCAACATGGCTGGTTGGCGGCGGCGGTATGTTTGAGCCTCTAAGCAGCCACCAGGCAGAGTTTGTAGTTTTAATTTTTTTTCCCCCGTCAAATCCTAATCGCAAAGCAATCAAAATTACACAAATACAAAATATATAAACGCGCACAAATATAGAAGCCCCAAGCGGGAAGAGGGAATTTCCAAGATGAGACGAAAGGAGGGTTTTAGTGGATTAATTTTATTTAGGAGGTTTTAATTAAAGATCGCAAAGAGATGCACACTGACATGGCCATGTGTGGGCGTATGAGAATTAGATCTGGATATTTTTTTAAAATTTTTATTTATTGCATCATCATGATTCCCTCCCGCCGCATGATGAGCGATAAGAGCCGCGCTGTGGGTGAGCCTACCTGGCTGAAGGCGGCCGCGGGACATCCGACCGGCACAAGTAGACGCACGTGACCGCCCGCACACTTGGGGAGTGGACGGGGCTTCTCCTGTGGATTTGTTACAGAGGATCAGTAAGTCAGTGGGAACAGTAACCGTACGAAATCGTGTTTATTTATACCTCGCTGTAATCCACGACCTCTGACCCCAGCTCACCTCTCACACCGCTAAAATGTATCACCTTTGGCAGCTCAGCTCTCTTCGTAAGCTCCACACGCTGAGCTGACTGTGGACGGCTTACGGCATGCCAGTCTCATGCTGCCAAGGTGTGTGTGTGTGTGTGTGCGCGCGTGTGTGTGTTTTTGTGTGACAGATTTGCTCAAGTTATGGAGACATAAAGCCTTTATGCACGACACATCATGGGGACTTTCCCCGCCCTTTTGGGGACGGAAAAGGCGACTGAAGCGTGACTTTCGTGTGTGCGCGTGTCTGTCTCTCTGCCTGCCTGTCTGTCTGTCTGTCTGTCTGTCTGTCTGTCTGTCTTCGTGAGGACAGGCTTTGATTTGTTAGTGCAGATCGTCTGCATTGTGAGGACAATGACACCCACAGCCTCTAAAGGCAATTAAAGTTGCTTTAAAGCACGGATTAGAATCAGGTTTTACTTTCAGTTTGCAGTTGGGGTTAGGCATTTATTTGTGATGGTTAAGTAGGGGGTATCGGGGGGTGTGAATGGGGATCCGCGCAACTATGGCGTGTGTGTGTGTGTGTGTGCGTGCCTTTTTCCTTTTCCGACAGCCCGTCTGACGAACATCGAGCGCCGCTGCCTAAAACCACTGTCACCGCGTCATTCTCTCACCGCGCCGCCAATACGATCGATTAGCTCGAATGCAAAAAAACTCAGGTTGCAGCTGCGCGTCGATAAACACACCTAACTTTGGCGCGTGGCAGAGGATGGATGTGAAGCATCTGCCGTTTCCTTCTCAGCATAACCAGGCCCGCGCGCGTGTCTTGTGCCGCAGGAGTCGACGGCCAGTCTGTGGAAATGGACGATGGGAAGTCGGGATACGTGGGCTCAAAGGTGGACCTCCGCTGTCGGTTCATCAACAGCTCGCCGCCCGTCAAAATCTCCCAGGTACCCGTCTGCTCGGCCGGCTCGAACACACACGTGCACACACACACACGAACAGAGAAACAGAGAAACATAATAAGATGGGACTCACAGAAACATTTGCGAAGAACACTTTCTGGGTAAATCAGCGAAGCGATCCCGAGACTCCTTCATACGAGACGGAACGATCACAGGCTCAAAGGAAAAACTCTAAAACAGAGGTTCTTGTTACCCCTCGGTGTATTTCAGCAGTTCCTCAACACTGAGTGAAACATAACAATCACGCAGTAATCATCTGCAAATTTTATCCTCCTTTCCTATTGTAACACATTGCCCTGTTTAAAAGGGGTCATTTTATCACTTCATCTCTGCTTCTTATAATTTTCTACTGATTTGTTTATAAGAAGCATCGTTTTATTTTTCATATTTGGTTTCATTTATTCGTTTTGCAATTTTTCGTGATATTTTGAAGTAATTTTTTGTTATATTTTGGTACTTGCTCCCTTTAAATTGATGCTGGCATAGAGCAACTGTCACCATACAGTTTTCCTCCGGGATTTATAAAGTATTAATGCTTCTGATTGTATCGATACATCGCTGCATAATAAATATGACTGCAATCAGTCATTTACCTTTTGTCATCCGATCTTTGTAAAAAGGAAAAAAAAAAAAAGCCACTAAAAGGCAACAGGGCGTATTTCCTCACAAACAGGTGAACGTTTGCAGTAAAGACGCGGTTTTGCGCAAACTGTGAAGCTCTGAATGCTAACATGCTAATGCTAGGCAGGTATGATTTTTTTTCCTCCCACCATCCTCCAACTCCTTAGCTCAGCGCGTCGGCGTACTAACATACAGCTAGCATCATAGCGGCGTGCCGGAGGTTGTTGTTTTCACCCGCCTCTGATGGCTCATCCATCACTTAATAAGGTCACCATCACGATCACCAGCATCTATAACGACTGTGGCGGGCTGATTTTAGATGGTGGTAGAAGAAGGGAAGAACCCACCAACGACCGAGGCAACATCCTTCTAGTTTGGCACGCGTGTGGTCATAAAATGAAATATGTAAAAAAAATAAATAGAAAAAACTTCACGGACCACCACATTTTTCACTCAAAAGGACAAAACTGGACCTTGAGGAAAAGTCATGTGACCAGCTGTTTGCGAGGAAACTTCAAGTGATCGTTCCTGGCTTGAGTAGCTGACTTACAGCGCGTCTGACAAGCATCACCATTCACCCCGCCGCGCTGCTCGCGACGGCTAAAGCGCCGCCGTTATCCCCGACGATTAAATTAAATTCAAAACTCAGGTTGAAGCATCACATTAAAAAAAGATTTTTTTTTTTTACTGGGCGTCGGTCAGCACCGATGAAGACAATTATTTTACACAGTAAGGAACCTGCTCCACTATCATCTCGCCCGTTGCCGCCCTGCTGACTCAGGTGCCCTTTCCCCTCCTCCTCGCTCCCAAGGTGACATGGCAGAAGTTGGTGAACGGCACCAAGCAGAACGTCGCGATCGCCAATCCCTCCCTCGGCGTGTCGGTGGCGCCGCCGTACAGGGACCGCGTGACCTTCAAGAACGGGGCGGTGAGGCGCCGGACCCCGACCCTCGACGACACCACCATCACCTTCTCCTCGCTCCGCCTCCCCGATGAGGCCACCTACATCTGCGAATACACCACCTTTCCGGCGGGGAACAGGGAGAACACCGTGAACCTCACCGTGTTCGGTAAGGCGGCCGCGCGACGCACGCCCGGATAAGAGCACGTTCGCGGTATAAACATCCATTAGATGGCATGATGGCACCGCGAAAGATTGATCACCTCCTGCTGGATGGCTGCAGTGCCGGTCATAAACCCTACCTCCTCTGTGTTAACGAATGGGCCAAAAAACACAATCAAAACACTCACACACACTTTTTCGCATCGATGGTTTCTATCATTTCAGGTAGTTTTTTTTTTTTTAAATTTCTTTTTTTTTTTTTTTATCATACCGATGTATGTGTAACTGTTTTGGTATCAATTACATGTTATGCTAAATCTCCATAACTGCTATTTTCTGTTTCAAAATGAGTCGGCTGACCTTGTCACAGCACTTCCACTTCCTTTTCACAACCTGAGGAGGGATGTTTTGGCTTCATTTTTGTGAAGATTATATATAGTCTATATTCTGATGCGGTCAAAAGGCACAGAGTGGACGGGCAGCAGGGAACGGCCTCAAATTGGATAACTGAATTCCTACATGAGACCCTCAGTGCTGAATGACATTAAACTACATGGATTTGGTTAACCAGCCCGCAGGGCCTGGATTCTCGGTCAAAAAAAACACACAACAACAACTGTCTGTTCAGAAATGTTGTCTTCTATTAAATAATTGCCTCGCTAAATCACTCAGGTGAAGCCGGCATGAAACGCCACGGGATGATCGCCATCTGTTGCGCGGCCGCACGCACAACTATATTGTCAAATGATGTCTGTGCGTGCATGAGAGTGACCAGTCCACTAACAGAAATAAGTAAAAAAAAAAAAAAAATCCTCTTTATATCCACTTGAGCCACGCACACACACATGCCGCCCGAGCGAGGGAGGGAAACGATATTGGGGCCGTCTAACTAATAAAGTACAAGCTTTTCCGACGTGTTTAGTAATCGAAACAGGAAAAAAAACAGATTGTATTGAGGAGGCGAGTTCAGACTCAGCCCTGTTTTAACCCCTTAAATCTAACAAACTTATGAGAGTGAATCATAACTATGAGACGTATATGAGTGGCATGAAAGCGCCTCCGTGTAATTTATCCAAATGGCCACAGCTGGGATGGTCACCTCTCTATGCAGGTCTCCCCAAGTCTGGCAGCATGTCTGATGTGGAAACACGCAGCACAGAGGGCAGCTGATTGGTCAGCTGATTGGTCGGCCATCGGCTCTAAGTTAGCAGGTTCAGAAAGTGTGTTTGTTTCAGTGAAACACAGAAGTGGTCCAGAGTGAATGGAGGGAACTTGGAGCCGCTCTCTTGTTTACTTCCTGATCTAAATGTGGACAGCTCCCTCTGCTGGACCTAGCTTAAATGGCAGTGCATACAGACTTGGATTAATCTTTCATATTTGGATTAATTCGATTTTTTTTCTCCTCTGAGATTGGTTTTAGGGGTTGGATCTGGCCCCTTTAAAATGCCCATGTGTGGTTTAGGAAAAGATTAAGCTTAAAAAAAGAAGAAAAAGTGTTTCTTCCAATAAAAGTAGTTTTCCCTCAACACTGTCGCCAAGTGCGTGCGGATTGGAGAAATGTTGGGCCTCAGTAAACCCATAAAGAGCGTCGACTAGACCTGCTTTGTATGAAAAAAATGCGCCAAGATAATTTCTGTAATTATATGGCCCATTAAAATATTAAATTTAATCAAAGTGAAAAATCTGTGGTTGTCCAAATTGATTGGATGTTTGAGTGGAAATGTTCCTTTTAGCGAACAATAGCGGCCTGCCCGTGATCTCGGATTACAAATGTCAGCCCAGCACGCTAATAGTTCCATATTTTCGCTGGCTCAGTTCGTCCTACAACCCAGATGAGTCTGTCCACGCCGACGCTGGTGGCCCGCGCGTCCAACCTCAAGACGCCGGTGGCGACCTGCACCTCGGCCAACGGGAAACCGCCCGCCACCATCAGGTGCGTGTGTCCGCGTGCGTTCAACGCGGAACGCTTGGCGCTCGCTTCAGAACCCCGCAACGGGCTCGATTTGATTCCCGGCAGCATGCACACGCGCGCACTGATGGCCTTCCTCACGCGAGCAGGTGGGAGACGAGGGTGCCGGGGGAGGCCACCACTCGCGAGTACAGGAACTCGGACGGGACGTTCACAGTCCAGAGCGACTATATTTTGGTGCCCAGCAGGGAGACGCACAAGGAGACGCTCACCTGCGTCACCTCCTACAACGAGGAGGTCTTCACCGACAGCGTCACCCTTGACATCCAGTGTAAGCCCCCAGCCCCCCCCCCCCTTCTGTCGTCATGTGCCGGTAACAGACAGATGTTTTTTTGCTTCTGTAGCCGCTGCGTTGACATTGCTTCTATGCGTGCGTGTGTGCACCAGATGAGCCAGATGTCCTGGTGGACGGCTATGACGGAAACTGGTACCTGAACCGAGAGAACGTCCAGCTGAGCTGCCAGGCGGACGCCAACCCGGCCGTCTCTCTGTATCAGTGGAGGCTGTGAGTGCACCGCGATTGTTCGCCCGGGTGGAAGCGGATTTGAACCGGAACGGGAATGCGGGAATTCGCAAAAACCACAATTGCAGCAATTTTTTGGGGGAAATTGGAGCGTATGCATATCTGAGTTATTAAAGTGGATAAAGAGAAGAGACGGTTGTCTTAAAAGATGCATATTTTTAAAAATTATTTCCCTCCTGGCTCCTCCCGTGTATTTGCTGCAGGATAAATGGTTCCATACCGAGCAACGCCGAGATCCGAGACAACGTCCTTACATTTAAAGGGCCACTCACATATGACCTGCAAGGTACCTACGTGTGTGACGCCACCAACAGCATCGGGACCAGATCCGGCTTTGTGGAAGTCAGCATCATAGGTACGTCGACCTGGAGCCAGACAATGTTAACTCATTGTAAAATTGATTTTTGTTTTTAATCAATAATAATGCAATGGATTATTGGCAGATTACTTCTTTAGAATGGTTATTTATACTTGTCATATTCAGTCGTATTTAAAGTCACTTTAAAATGGCTTGGGTTTGGATCCTTAATGACACGTCCGTGTGTGTGTGTGTTTGTGTGTGTGTGCGCGCTCTCTTTAGAAAAGCCACTGCCGCAGATCGCAACAAGCGACGTCATCAGCGTGGTCGCCCTGTTACTGGCTGCCGGAGTGCTCATGGGCATAACTATCACAGTCCTGGTGCTCAAAATAAGAAGCAGAAAAGACGACTCCTCGTATGTAAACAATCCCTCCTTCCTAGCGATGACAAATATTTTAATGTATTCAATACTATGATTCTCGTCTTATAATTCCTGTGTTTCTCTATCATCAGAAATGACTCTCCGTCCAGAAAAATGTCTCAGCCCATAAGGAAAAGACCTGAAGATATTCAGGTAGTGTGTGCGTCTGTGTGTGTGTTTGTGTCCCATTCTCGCCATATGGTGCGATTATTCAATGTGTTCTTATTCTCTATTTAGTTTTTTTGCTGACGGCGGTGACGCCACACAGATTTCACATGCAAATCTCATAGAAAATAAAAATGTATGTGTCCACTTTTGTTGCCGCGTAATCAAAACCAGACCGATGCCGTCTCAACGTTTCCCAGAACCGCTCATTTGCGAATCTTAAGCTCTTCTTTGAGCCTAAACCAAGGGTGTTTTCGTGACTAAACCTAACTAGATGTTAACCGCTGACTAATCATAAAGCATCGTTATTTTTTACTGCTCTCCCTTAAGCATGGATCGGTGGTCTTACTCCCTTCCTGCTCCGTGCCGCTGTGACGTCAGCGAGCATTTGGTTGTAGAAATGGCAGCTCGCCTCGTCTCACTGGAAGACCATGGAGCCACAACGGCGTCGAAATGACTCGCGAAAAGCTTGAAATGAGCAGAAATGACACGCAACGCCCCTTAAAAGTGTCATGCTTTCATTCGTAATTTGCATATTAGAAGATTCTTTTTAATTATTAGCGTCTTCCTATTTTTGGCAGGCGCACACCCTCTGCGGATCGGATGCAGGCTAGGGGTTTGGGCAGCAAACAAATGTTATTTTTGATAAAATAAATGCGAGAAGCTGTAAAATTAAGGATTTACATTGTCAGCCTGTGTTGTCACGGCTATTATAGGCCCGCCTGTTGCCATTTTACTAGAGCAGAAAATGAGTTTAAATGAATATTTGTTTATTTAAAACCAGTATACTTCTGTGTTATACATTCATCATCATGCTTATTTCCCACTAAGAAATCGGCTAATGGCTACGCGCGATCGGTGCCGCCGCGCGTGCTTATGAAACATGAAGGCTGGCCGGGACCCGCCGTTAATTCATGTTCCGCCTTCCTCTAAACACCTAAATGTTTACGCTCACACAGTGAAATTGTTTGGAGTGCAAGAAGGCCTGCTGTTATAAGATTAAAAAAAAAAGAAAAGAAGAAAAGATCATCCATAAATCAATGACTGGAATCTAAGGTTGGGGAGTACCAGAAATAGTGGTAATTTGGCGTGCGGATGCGCGGGCGGGTGGGGTCTATAAATGTGATGATATAATTAACTCGGGTGGATGGCGGCTGGATGATTAATGTGCGCCGGAGCCCCCCCCCCCCCACCCGCGCGGCCCTGCTACCTGCTGTTCCAGCGTAATTGGATTTTCCCCTTTAACGTGATGAATTTTGAACAGCGGCCGCCCCAGCGCCGCTTATGTCATGCCGCGAGCCGTTAAACGCCCCGCCGCCGCTTATCGGTTTGCGCCGTATGAGTTTTAACTCTAATCCTCCCCATCTACCCCCCCACCCCCACCCCACCCGCAGCATTCAGGCCGGTTTTACGAAGAGCTCCCTAACACGGCAGACTACGTGAGCTACAGGCTGGCCTGCAACAAAGAGGACTACCCGGAGCCCTACTCCCCGCCCATCAACCCCCCTCTCTCCTTTCTGCCCCAGCAGCCCTACCACGCCTCGCAGCCCGCCGCCGCCGCCACCGCCGGCGGCAACAACAGCAGCAGCAGCGGCAGCAGCGCCGCCGCCGCCGCCGCCATGTCCAAAAACACCTTCTCCCCCCCTCCCTCGCACACCATGGCCGTCTTTAAATACCCCTCGGTGCCGGGCCTGACCTCTCCTCCTCCGGGGGTGGCGGCGTACACTTTCCCCAAAGAGCAGTATGTCTGAATCCTGTCGTGAACCCTCTCCGGTGAGCTCAGATGACCCGATTCAAGCCTGAACATTTCCCAAGCGGGGGCGGGGGGTGGGTGGGTTGGGGTGCGGGGCGGGTGGGATTGCGTCTCACCCTGGACTTCCAGGCAGCATCTCTGCACTGTCTGAGCCATTTGGCACGACTCTGGAATTCAATGGACAATGCAGCTTTTGTTTATGTACATCGTGGAAATTATGCCCGCTTTAAAAAAAAAAAACCAAACAAAACAAAACAACATTTTTTTTTTTTTCCTCTCTTTCGTCCGGTGATTTATGATGCTATCTGATTCCCCGGAGTGGGAGCATTGTTGGAGCACGGTCGCAATGCTCGGCGGGCAAGTTTAAAGGTCGGAGGAGGGTCAAGAAAACGATGATCTGGCTTTTATTGGAATGAGTTTGCATGACATTTGGCTGGGAAAAATGCTCCAAACTGAGCAGATGGGATTATCTTTTGATGTCTGAGGTGGCTGACCCTCTTACTTTATCCTCTGTTGTATCATTTTATACATAAAAAAAAAACAACAACACAGAACTGAAACAAAATGAAAAAAAAAACAACACAGAACTATATTTCCTATATTTATTGTTTGCTCTCTTCATCCTGCACGTTAACACTGACCGATCCCGATGATGCGGAGCAGCGAGACCTCACCTTTTGGTTTTACCTTCTGTCCCGATGTAATATTTTTACCGTGTTTGTATTTTGTATCACTTGAGTTTTTCTTTGCAAAGACAGAACAAATTTTTATCTACTAAAAACCGATGATTTATAAAAAAAAAAAAAAAAAAATGTATGTTTATATTTGTGGTATCTGTCAGTTTTAGTATTCATTGACACTGGTTGTTGGATGAACTCTTGAATTTTTAGAATTTAAATAAAAATGATCACGCCGACTTGTGTTCGCGGTGCACTGCCACTCCCAACGCACGCATGCATGCACACACACACACACTCTATACCTGCTATCTATAGGCTTTACAGCTTTAGCCAATCCTAAGTTCAGTATTGGTCTCGGGAACAACAAC
>CAAKHG010047738.1:0-11514 GCA_901007715.1 Dactylopterus volitans
CATCAGTGGAGTCACAGAGTTCCTCAACACCGAGAGGGAACTCAACGAGGTAAACAAACACTCACTCACTCACTCACTCGCTGGCTGGATTTCCTGTTTTTCATGACTCATTTTAACGACGCAGCCAGATTCTGTTGTGTCCTGCCTCCTTAGACCCTTAAAATAGTAGTGGGTATATGTGTGTGTGTGTGTGTGTGTGTGTGCCTAGCAACTTCAGGAGAACATCTGGATCTGCTAACCCGATGAGCAACCTCGGGCGAGCGAGACTTTGCTTGCCAACAATCAGATTATGTGTTCAAAAACCCCTTAAAATGGGTTATTTTTAATCGCAGCAATGTCATGTTGAGAAGCCCGCAGAGTCGTTAGCTTCTCTGGGCGTCGCAGAGCTCTGCTAGCAGTTTCGCTCTCAGTTTGCGGTGTCGTAGTTTAGCTACGGCCCCTTTTTACGCTGAGGAAAACCTCTGAAAACGGCGCCAGATGTTCACGGCTAGTTAGCCGGTGGAGAACAAAAACAGAGCCGAAAGAGGCGCGGGTGACGCTAACGATGAGGAAATGTCCGCTAAAAATGTGTCTCTGCTGCCCCCAAGTGGCCAAGAAAAAGATTGATTTTGGACTAAAACACAGAAAATCATTTAAACCAGATAATCAACAACAAAGGGCGTCAGCGACGGCGTCATAAATGTCATCGAAAGATCAGCGGATTAAAAAAAAAAAAATGAAATAATAATGAAAATTGCCTGACTATATATTCTTCGCTATTCCACGTGGCTGTTGCCTCTTCTTTGGTTGTGTCATCACCATGGCAACAAATGGGTTTGTGCGCTTTCTTTAACACGGCTGAATGTCACCGCTCAGCCGGTGCGGCCGGCGCCGCCGCCGCCGCCGCTCATCCGATTCACGGTGACGTGTGAAATCCGGGAAAACCTTTTATCATCCCAGAGAATCGAGGCGCCGCTTCGCTTCGCCGCCTCCAAACGCACTTGTTGATGTTTTGTTTGAGAAAAAAAAAAAAAAAAAAGACGGTTTACTGAAAAGAAAAGAGAGAAATCAGCAGAGGAAACACAAAGGAGGCGACGCGGCGCAGATACTGAATCCAACATTCTAATGTTCACAAGGAGCTCCAAACAACAAACGCTGGTGGGTGTTCCTGAATGAATATCTCTCGCTCTTCTTTGCTCTGTTTTACTTATTTATTTCTTTTCTTTTTTTTTATTTTAGTAATGAATACTTCCTCTTGGGGCGGGCAATTTTTTTTGTCGGAGACGCGTAGCAGTCCTGTTGTCATGGTAACAGCCAGCCTCCGCGAGGACGTCGGCAGCGGTGAACAAAGACGCTAACAAAGACGCCCCACAAATTAGAAATACAAAAACCTGCGCTGAGTTTCCGCAAATCAAAACATGACGACTTTTCTTGTTCCGAGGAAATTAATCACTTTTTTTTTCAGCTGTAACCAAAAACTAAAAACATTTTTTTTTTTTTTTGGATTGTTTTTTTTTTGTTTTGTTTTTTAACGAGGGGGCGGGAAATAGTGGGGGAGGGGCAGGGACTCCAGGATGAGGAAGAAGGATGATGGTTTGAAAATGGGGAGATGGAAGAAGCCAAAAGTTTAACAAGGCGTCGCCGCGGAGACGGGAAGAGCGAACAATATGAGGCGTGTGAGCGTGAACTGGAGGGATGGATTGTGCAGGCGCGCTCCAGTGAATCTGTCAGCCTCTGCTCTGCGCGAGGTTTTGGTCCTTAACTCTGGGAAAGAATCAAATTAATTTCCCTCTTTTCTGCAAAGTTTCTCATTTTACCCCAAAAAAAACTTTATAATTCCTTTACTTTCATTCGTGGAAACTTACTTTCCTTCTGAACGTCTCTTTAACTGTCTAAAGAAAAAAATGAGAGAAAGAAAAGTTCCCCTTCATTAAAACTTCAATTAAGCTTTTGGTTTTCTGACTCGCTGGCAGTTTATGATTCGCTAAAGAAATGGAATATGGTCGAAAGTATGCGGACGCGTGCTGGCTGCCTCAGCTGCACTCGTTCATGCCGAGAAAACGGCGGAGACATTGCCAGGCTGAGCTAATGTCCGATCAGCTAGCACGGTCACGGTAAAATGTTAGTCCCGACTGACACGTTAACATTAGCACTGACAAGCACTTTTATTTCAGTCATGTGAAACTTCAACCGTAGCGGCTATCCAAAGAGTTAGCACGAGCAAGGTAAAGCATACAGGAAGTGACGTCACTGGCGCTGATTTGAACCCTCCTCAAGTCACTAATCATGTCTGAACCTTAAAGTTGAGGACATGTTGTGTAGCTTATCATCTTTCCCGTAATTTCATCAAATTCCCCCTCTGCTACATTAGCTTCAAGCTAGCTGCTGCAGTTTTTCTATCAAAAATGGGCTTAATTAATTTAGAAATGTCACTTCTTCTCGTCTCTCCCTTTCTGCCTCAGAAATAATTTTCTTCTTTTTCTCCCTGTTCTTTTTCCTTCAGTTAAAGGACTTCATCCAGTCCAGTGGCATGGGGGCGGGGCCTGCGTTGCCACGGGCGCTGGAGGTTGTCGAGGGCAACGTGCGGTGGCACCGCCTCTACAGAAGGCAGTTCTTCCAATGGCTGCGCAAGCCTCCAAATCCCTCCCTTGGATAACACCACGTCCACTAGCTAGAGCAGAGAGACTGCTAAGCTACTGCTAAGGAACTGTTAGCTTCTGAAACGCAGTCAGGTTGAGCGAAAGTGGAGACTGACTTAATCAGTTATTAGCTAGTTTCTCTAATGGTTCTTTTCTTCTTTTTTTTAAAGGAAATTTGTTTTCATACTTTTTATTTTGTGACAGATTAGTTGTTCGCCACACGCGGCCGAACCGGCGGCATGGGAAAGTTAGCTAGCGCCTTGTCCCGACTGATGATGAACCGCAAGCTCGACCTGTCAAAAGTTATGAATCGAACGTCGAAATCTGGCCGACAACATTTAACATTTAAGCGTTTCGCGAATGATTCGCGTCCGACGCCGGAAAACAATCTTGCTAAAACGCCGTCCTGCCGTCTGGCAGAAATGCTTCGTGGCACACTTGTCCCACGTGCACTCACAGCCCCGAACAGTTCAAACATCTTGGTTTTTGGGTTTTGGTTTTTTTTTTTTCTCTGCAGCAAAGCAGCGATTCCCAGCAGTCCGACGCTTGTCAATTATTGAACAGAGCTTTAATTAACACGACGTGGGCGTCGCGTCGTCTGATCACACAGCACTCAAACATCATTCAAGCTGCTTCGGCTTTGATTAAAAGCAGCCTTGTTTGCTTTTTTACCATCAAAAATCTTTCAGCTGCTGTAGAAGTGTTTGCGGAGGCTTTTTTTTTTTTTTTTATAAAAGACAAAAAAGGAAAAAAATGCACCTAGAATATGAAAGCTGCCTGAAAAGTGAACAAAGAGCTGTGATTTTTTTTTTTGTGGACCTTTTTTTTTGTGCGTTTGAACAAGCAAATTTGGGGGGGAAAAAAAAGATGTTTGAGGAAGTTTCCTAAAGGCTTCGTTGACCAGGTGGCAAACAGAACGGCATCATGTGGCAACATGCAGCGGATGGCGACGCAGATGTTTTGACTCAGTCGCTCATCAAACCAGGAAATGAAACCTCTGACGGCCCAAAACCGGGCGGGAACTTAGACGATACCTCACCCTCATCTGCTTTGGAGAGACGTGACAGGCGGTTATGATTTTACCACCAAAGCAACAACGGAATAGAACCCAGGTCCTGTTTAAGTCTCAGCTGCTGTGGTAGAAGGTCCATGAGGACATTCCAACTCTGCTCTGGAGGGTTCCTCCGCCTCTAACTGACTGGTCTCTTGGCCGGGACTCCCCACCTCTTGTTGGGCAACCCTCTCGCGAGCCCTCTTGTGGGATCGAGAGCTGTTGAGGACGCCTGAAAGTCAAGATTAGAACGGGTGTCGAGGTGCCTCGGGAGGGTTCTAATGGCTTTATCTTAGGGCACCACCTTGGTCTTCTATGAGAAGTAAAAGAAGCATCTTCTTCAAATGAGAAGAACCATCTCCAAACAGGTGGAGGTGGACTTCCACATATCGCCTCCCCTCCCCTCATATAGCACAGTTTTGAGATCCTCCCAGAAACCCAGTCTCACCTGGATTACACGGCAACTCTCGGGTGACCTTCTTGATGATCCCTCAAGAGGTTAATCATCTGGGACTCCCCACCAGTCAGTTAGAACCGGAGAAGCCTTTTGAGGTGAAATGTCCTCACCTGAAGTTCTTAGCATCTCCGTGACCTGAGCGACGCAGCTGAGTGATCCATATTTCCGTCCTCCAGCTCTGCAGCCGTGGAAGAAATCGCGGCGTTCCCCACCAAAACCACTTGTAGTGAAACGAGGTGCTCTGCATGCTGTGGGCGTTGTTTCTCGCAAATTTGTCCATTTTTAATGCTAAAAAAGTAAAACGTAGAGTGAAGAAAGCTGGTTAGTTTTGTTTAGAGGCTGCTGAAAGGTCGCCCACCTGACTTCTGTTAGCCAATAAGCTGGTGACTTTTTTGGTGTAACTAACCCGAACCCTACCTGTTAAATCTAAGTTAGCGTCCCCGGTAGCGACAACCGCTATAGAACATACCTATGAAAATTAGCAAAGAACACGTGCTTACTGGACTTCTCAGAGGTGCCGGCGGGGACGCGGAACGCCGCTCCCCATCCTCCATGACTGACTGTCCACGCAACCACAGCTGAAGCAGATCGTGTGACCTCATAACCACGCGACCCACGACGCCGCGGGAAGAAGCGCGCCGGCCCCGGGTCCTGGACGGAACCCGTCTGTCCAAGAGCGAGTGAACCTGGCAGCAGACGAGCGGAATCGGGATGGACGGACGGCGGCATCGAGAAGGCAGTCTCCCCGAGTGTCACGACTTGCCAGTGCTGCGGCGGTCTTTACGTGAAACTGTGAGGACACCAGGGATCCATGTGCGGCCTCGGCAGGCGGCCTCGGACGGCACTTGTGGCACCTCAGAGCCCGCGTGTTGCCTGGCGCTGATTCCGCGGCGTGACTGAAAGTCTCACGGCTGCGGCTTCGGGGCGGACCAGACCAGGCCAGGCCACCCTATGAACAGCACGAGGAGTTCTTCAGTGGGTGCTGTGGCGCCATAACGGACGAGTGGATGGACGCCAAGGTTCCGTCACCGAGCGACAGGTTGACAAATTTGGTTGCATAAGAGAGTTTCATGGGCGTGGATTTGGCAGCACGGCGGTATCTACACAGCAGTGGGGTCTCGCAGCGTATGATGGACTAAGGCGCCCAACCAACCCGCCACGCCCCCCATCAGAAGTCTAAGTGCGATGTTGACCTGTTGACGTCCAGGAAACACCTGGACACAAAAAGCTTGGGGGGTCGGGAGTGGGTGGGGGGGGCGACTTTTCTGTTGAACTGAGACTTCCTGAAGTTCTCTCTTTCTTTTAGATCCAGCTTTGATGTTAATAATTGAGCCATATATGAATTAATGGGTCTGCCTGCTTCTATACAGTGTGTGTCCAGTGATGCGTGTGTGTGTGTGTGCGCGTGCGTGTGTGTGTGTGCGTGTGTGTGCGTGTGTGTGTTTAATGATGACAGTCATGATGACTAATTGTTACAATTAAGATGGAGGACGCTGGTGAACCTAATGACGATGGCTGAGTCGGTGATAACGACTGCTAATGACGTGGGGGAAAAAAAATATTAAATTAGCATTATTATAATTATTATGCTAATTATTCGGTGTACTGGAACCTTCAATGTCCTGTAAAATCTGGTTTACAGACGAAACGTCGCGCAGCAATTCAGCCCCGTGTACATTGAACTCTGTAAATTAATGCAAGTGTTGAAGTTTGATGACGACTTGGGACCAAAAATGTGAAGGGAACAGGAAACCCCGGATGTTCTCCTGAGCCTGCTTCCTGTTTGCGCTGCCGTGGTGTCTGTGGTGTTTTCTGACTGGACAATATTAAAGTGGTTAACCTCAGTCTCGCTTTTTTTTCTGGTGCTTTCCGGTTACCTGGTTCCGTGAATGTTGTTTTTCTCTGCAATTCCGATTTCAACATTCTAATAATCCGACTTCAGAAATCTTTTTCCTGCATTTGTTCATCTTGTGAATCGTTTAGACTCTGGAAAACACACCATAATGGACCCGGCGGCCGTTTCAATACTGCGTCCTGTCGCTCCATGTTAGCCGCATTTAGCACGGAATCTGAAATTAAAATGAGTTGAATTGCAGAACATTTGGACAGATTTAGAACAACTTATTAGTAACCGGCTGCGTATTAAAAGTGCCACTTTGGGCGCCGCAGTCGAGTGTTTTTATGCAAACAGTCACACTTTCAGGCAGCAGCGCCGTGAAGTGCGACCGTTTCCTCCGAGAACCCGGAAGCCTGAAAACGCTGCTGCCAATGTGTGACTGTATGACATCACCGCCGCTCCAAACGGTGGCTGGCACCTGTCGGGTTCGCCTGTTTACTCGAATCTCACGGCTGCGCGCAAGTCTCGCCGACGGGAAAGTTTCTCTGTGAAGAAAAGTTCTGTCTTTTAAAGCGAAGCTACTGAGGAAACGGAGAAAAAACTACAGCAACCAGAATGCACTGGGCTCCCTGCCGTCCAAAAGCCACTCGCACTATTTGAGCCTTCTAACCTTAATAAAGGAACGAATAAACATATAAAACATGCTATTACATACAAGTAAATTCAAGTTATTATTGACGCTAACCCTCTTATAGCCTGTTCCGCTGCCCTCTATTGACCAAAACTGCTACTATAACTAAACTATACTACTTTATAACCCGATAGTCAGACATTACATGAAAACCACTGCATGTTTTTTGCGTTTCGATCAACATACTGCATATGAGTGGGAGGGCCAAAATATTGGAGCCCCTCTCAGTGTAATCCAGTACAGTTCTCACAATTAGTTTTCATGTTACTGCCAATCGATGTTCATGAAACTGACAGTTGAAGACGCGGCGATATTGTTTAGATGAGCGGCCAAATGGAAAAGGACCCGATATCGATCCCTGTGGGACTCCCTTGCTGTGGGACTCCCTTGCTGTGGGACTCCCTTGTAAATGGCAGAAATTCAGATATTTTGTCACCTAATGCGTATAAATGGCAGAACCAAAATCCTGAGAACTGCAACGACGTACATCGCTGAGCCATAACATCGCGACCGCTGCCTGTTTACAATATGAATATAATGCAATAGATTCTGCCTTCCGGAGGAGTTCTAGGTTGAATTGGGCTACGCTGAGAGGTGTCCCTAATGTTCTGGTCATCCTGATGCATATGAGAGGGGTGACCAAAATATTAGGGACGCCTCTCAGTGTAACCCAACAACAGCGTCACAAGTTACAGTCCCAATAACAATCATTCAAACATGTCAACACCTCTCTCACACACATTCAATCACAATTCAACATAAAACTTCTCCTGATGGGAGAACTGACTGCATCTCGGATGCTCCTGAAACCCGAAACATAATCGGAATAAGGCCGAAGCAGGAATAGCCAAACGAGTGTGCTTACAGTAGCTGAATCGAATTCTGAGAATTCTTATATCCATAATTATGGTGGATAATCAGCGTGCATGTAAATGTGATTTCTATATCTGTCCTGCCATTTGTTATTTAGAGTTTATTTTTGGCATTCTGTAGATAAAATAGAGAGAATTTATGTGGTTACTCTTACCTTTTAAACATTTTTCAAAAAAGTAAAACCAAAAAAAAAAAGCACCAAAGCCGGCGAAAATGACGATGAAGTTGTCATTTCTTCCTCCGTAAGAAATGGAGGAAACACAAGCCAGCGGGGCACTGATGAAGATGCGGCTCTGAGGGGGAGGTCAGCCACAATCAGAGAGGCGGCCGCCATCGTGGGCGGAGCGGGAGCGGCGGCGGCGGCGGCGGCGGCGGCGGCGGCGGCGGCGGCGGCGGCGGCGTGCGGCGTGCGGCGCTCTGCAACCATGCGAGTCGACCCCGTGTTCCCCTGAGTTCCCATCAAGCCTCAGCCAATCAGTGGCCGTGACGGCTGACGGCGGCGCTCGTCATTTATGGTCTCTCTGACAGCTTCTCATCAGCGCTGTTGATGATGATAGCCGGTTGCCATGGAAACAAAGTGAACATCAGGTGGCCTAGTTTTCCCAAACACGTCGCGACAAACAGACGCCGGCAAAGTCTCGTTAGCGTGATTGTCGCCGCTATTGTCATCGGGAGCGTTTCTAGTTGCCGCTGTCGTCATGCGGCTCCGGGGGAGCATCAGAAGTGGGATTCAAGCCAGTAACCTATGGATTGTGTGTGTGTGTGTGTGTGTGTGTGTGTGTGTGTGTGTGTGTGTGTGTGTGTGTGTGTGTGTGTGTGTGTGTGTGTGTGTGTGTGTGTGCGCGTGTGTGTGTGTGTGCGCGTGCTGAGATTAATGGGACTCGGAGAGGATGTGACAGACGGAGAAATGAGACGATGGAGCGAGTGAAGGACGAGTAGTTTGCCGTTTTATGAATGGAAAGTGAGACAGAGTCATTCCGCCTGTTAACTCGGGCGGGCAAATTGAATCTGTCAATTTCGCCGCCAAAATAAGAGTTTAATAAGCGCGAGGGCGGGACGCCGGCGCAGGTGGCGGTGGGGTAGGGCGGGGGGGAAGGGGGAGGGCGAGGGGGGGGGCGAGGAGCCGAAGGCTTCCCCGTCAGATGCAGCACAAACAAATCATCGGCATCCAATGGAATTCTCAGTTGTCTCGTCCTCTTGGCGCTTCGACCGGAGATGGTGGACGGAAGAGGAGCGAGAGAGGAGGGACTGAGGATGACGTAACAGAGGGGGAAAAAAGGAAATGAAGGATCGACAGGACTGGAGAGAAGAAGTGGAAGGGGAAGCAAAAACAGAGCGAGGGAAGGAGGGCAAGGTGTCAGGAGAGGTGAGGAAAGGAGGGAAGAAGAGAAGAAGAGGAGGGGAGGAAGCCGACGGGAACGTGACAGCAGGCCGGGAAAGAGAGGGAACGAAAGAAGGAATCATGGATGTGAGGAAGCTCGGACCAAAGGAGGGACGGGAGAAGAACAGCAGCACCGGGTTATTAGGAATCCCATTATAGATAACACACACACACACACACACACACACACACACATAAAGTTTTACGGAGGCCATGAGCGCACAGTTGGAGAGGAAACCGCAATTCATTTTCTGATAACAAGCATAGTCCAGAGTTGCCATGGTAACGGCTTCACTCCAGTCAGTCTTTTGTTGAAGCAGTAAAAAAAAACAAAAAATATAAAAAAAAAAAAAAATGACGCAAGCTGGTCGCACCACACACACACACACATGTGCGCGCTCGCTGGGTGGGGGGGGGGGGGGGGGGGGGGGGGGGGGTGGGGGGGGGGGGGGCGCTTTTCAACGGCGACGCAAACAGTCGCCAGCAACACTTGGCAGGAAGGATGAAAACAGGAAATGGCGCAGAGGCACTTCCTCCGGCGTCTTTAACGCAGTGTCGCCGCGGTGAGGTTGGCGCGCGCGCGCTCGCATATGTGTGTGTGTGTGTGTGTGTGTGTGTGTGTGTCAGGGGGTTCACCAGCTCATTCAGTCTTATTTTTACTTGTTAACTCCAAACAAATACTGATGTGGGAGAAGAAAAACCTATAGTGTTATTTATGATATATGATGTACGATGAGTGCTTGATGAGTCCACTTTCCTGAAGTGACACTTTCTTAGTAGATAAAAGAGGTGTTTTTCCCCCTTTGGAACATAATTTGCAGGTGAAAAGAAAGGTAGAAAATTGCAATGTATCGCAATATACGCCACTCAGCCATAAGATTACGACCGCCGCGTGTCCACCATAGAGTATAATACAACAGCCCTGCAATCAGTTCTCCCTTCAGGAGGAGTTTGATGTTGGATTGTGATTGAATGTGTGTGAGAGAGGTGTTGACATGTTTGAGTGATTGTTATTGGGACTGTAGTTTGTGACGCGTTGGACTGTACTGGGTTACACTGGGAGGGGTCCCTAATATTTTGGTCATCACGCTCATATGCATCAGAGTGACCAAAATATTAGGGACACCTCTCAGCGTAGCCCAATTCAACCTAGAACTCCTCCAGAAGGCAGAATCTATTGCACTATACTCTCTGGTAAACAGGCATCGGTCGTAATGTTATGGCTCATCGATGTAGGTCGCTGCAGTTCTCAGCATTAAAAAATATTAAAAGATAACTGATAAAGGGCTCGGCCGGGCTCCGTGGGGTCGGCGTACAGGTTCATGACGGGACCCGTACAGGTGAACAAAGGGGGCAGAGCAAAGCGTGAAGTCCACCTTCATGCCAGAGTGACACCACAGTTCCCCAGCGGAATATGAGGATCACGACTCCATTACAGTTCCAGAGGCACACGGAGAACCGCCGAGGGTTCATGTAGAAGACAAGTGGACCTCCATCTGTTTTTGTTTTTTTTCACCCTCATCCAAGAGGGTTCCTCAGTTCCCCAGAGTGGTTGGTGGAGAGCCGCAGGAGTGCCGCCCAGACCGTGGTCGTTGGGGGCCACCGGGGGTGGAGGTGAGATTGGAGGTGGTTCCTGTCATGCCTCTTTCACTTCTGTCTTCTCCATCCAGAAGCGTGAACATCAGAAACTGTGCGAGAGAGACGCCTTTTTGGATAAAGGTGAAACGTCCTCGGCTCTTGACACTTGTGATTGGAAGCTCAAAAATCGGAGTTCCGTCCATCCGAAGCTTTTCGTCACCCACAGCGAAATCTATAGCACCAAAAAAAAAAAAAACGCAAAGTCTGCGGGATGATGGGAAACTGGTCCCAGGCAACTTTAGGCGAAGTTAATCGCCGCTCATTTGCATAAACTAAATCTGGGAAGTTCTCCTAAAAAGCGCACAAAGTCCTCGCAAGACTAGCAAAGCGCGGCGCTGGATTAGCTTTCTCTGTGGCAGCGGCGAAACAAGGAAGCGCAGATAAAGTCATGGGACTCCTCCTATCTGCCGCCCCCCCCCACCCCGACTCCCACCTCCCCCCCATCCCTCCATCCCCTCCTCTTATCTCTCCTCCTCCTAATCCTCCTTTCTTCTCTCCTCTCGCGCTGCTTCATTTTAATATGAATGAAAGTTGAGCTGATTTTCCTCGAGGCGAAACACTCACTTACACACACGCACGCGCGCGCGCACGCACATTAAATATTCATTCGCTTTTTTTTTTTTTTTTGGTTGCTGCAAAAAAAGTGAATTAATTTAATTTGCGCTCGGCGGCTTCGTTCGACACCGACAAACCACGTTCATGATTGTGTGACTAAAAAAAATTTCAGGTTCGATTTCAGGTGCAAGAGTCCTTCTTTTTTTTGTTTTTGTTTTGACTTAAAACCCGGTTGAACTCAGAAATCTGCGCGTTGTCTTTTTTTTCGGGGTTTTTTTTTTTTTGCTGCCGCCACTGTTGTTGTTGTTGTTGTTGTTGTGTGTGTTTTGCGCTCGGCTGAGCAGAGCGACGCTGGAAGGCTGTTTATTCATTCATCCCACAGCGGAAAGTTCCTCTTAAATCTGGCATTCGCG
>CAAKHG010047742.1:0-14890 GCA_901007715.1 Dactylopterus volitans
GGTGGGGGGGGGGGGGGGGGGGGGGGGGGGGGGGGGGGGGGGGGGGGGGGGGGGGCTAACGGTTTAACTTTTAAGCTTTTTTTTTACGTGAAACTCTTCAGCAGAAGTTTGTGAACCCCCCCCTCCCCCAAAAAAAGTGTAAAAAAAAACCCTCAAAACTTTTGGGTAAAAATAGAGACAACTTCAATCCGCTCTGACACGCTTGGTTCCCCTTTTAGTGGTGGACACGCTTCCCCTCCCGCACCTTGTCGAAGCCCTGCTGCTCCAGCCTCTTGCCCAGCGTGTCGCCGATGCCCGCCAGCGTCGCCACCGGCTTGTCCCCCATCGGCTCGCCCACGAAGTTGCGGTGCTTCTGAGTGGTGGACGACATCCTGCGGGGACCAGAGAGGCTCATCATCATCATCATCATCATCATCGTCCTACCAGCCCTACCTGGCTCCTCCTCTCATAACCTGGCAACCATAACCAAAAAAAATGGTCTGTCGTTTTAATGATTTTGAAGTCAGGATTTATCTGCAGGTGGTTTATTGGCTGACGTGCCCCCATTTTTCTTCTCCTCTTCAGTTTTGTTTTTCCTCTCACTTTCGCTTTCACACTTTCGCACCTCACTTTTGCTTTCATCATCATCATCATCATCAGCCAGTTGTTATTTTTTTTTTTTAGCTTGTGGAATCATCTTTTTTCCCCCACTCTGACCACGTCATTTCTTCCATGTCTTTGTAACTGACCTGATTCTTGGATGAATGAGTATTGAATAAAAAGGTTGTGGGGATGAGTTAGACGTTTTACGCTGAAGTGACGTTTCAGTATAGTTTTAAAAAAAAACAAAAAAAAACAGCTCTTTATTTTATGTTTATTTTTTATTTCTACTATATAAAAATAAGAGCGTTCAGTCCGAGCAGCTGATATTTTAGAAGTTATTCCCGGATTTATTTATTTTTTTAAATTCGGTTCCACTTGATTTGTGACTGAAATGAACGCGAACGCGATGTAAGGGAACGGTACCCCGAGCACGTGCCTGTCACCGGAGCCAGTAGAACCAGAGGAACCAGCTGCTGATCCACGAACGGGTCCGGGTGTTGGGGGTCCGGCACCAGCTGCTGGACCGGGGTTTCCAAGTTCAGCTACGACAAAAACCGAAGTTTCGAACCTGGAAAGAGACACGCGCTCGGTGACGTGCTGACGTCGCCCTCGGAAGCGGCGGGGCGAGGCTGGCGGCGGCGGCCGGACTCACCGGAGCTGCGACCGCGACGAGGAACCGCACCGACGCGCCGACGGGCCAACAACACGCCCGGGGTGGGGGAAAAAAAAAGCAAAAAGTTCCAGCCGAACCCCTAATGAACCGGAGGCGTTTTATTCTGAAACCCGGAAGTGAGACCCGAGCGGGCCGGTGCTGCGTTTAGGAACCGTGGAGTTGTAGGAATTCCGAGTGTTCCGTCTGTGAACGACCACAAATACGTTTTGAATCCCGTTTTTACTCGATGAATGGATACATTTCAGATAAATAAATGTGCACGCGATAAGACAACGACCCCTGTCACTGTTAAAAAAAAGAAATTCTGGCGTATTTGGGTGGGTGTGCAGCCATCAGCCATAACTTATTATGACCACTGTGTGTTTACAATAGAATATAAAGCAACAATCCTGCAATACTTTCTCCCTTCAGGAGGGGTTTTATGTTGAATTGTGATTGAATCAGTCTGAGAGGGGTGTTGACATGTTATCATGATTATTGCTGAGATTGTAATTTGTGTTTAACTGTACTGGGTTATACTGAGGGGTGTCCCTAATATTTTGGTCATCCCACTTGTATGTATTAGGGTGTCGAAAAAAATTGGGGACACCTCACAGTATAACCAAGTACAGTTAAGCGGCGTCACATTCAGCTTCAGTTTTATATTTTGCTCTTATTTTCTCTCTAAAGTTCTCCCTGGTGTATTGGGATTCTTATTTCTCAGTGTACCCTGAATGCAGCGTGACATTACGATTCCCAATCAAAGATGGTTTATAAGAATGAGCCAAAGAATCGACCTGGTTTTCCCTGCCCTTTGTTTATCAAATAATATAAATCAATCAAATAATAAGCACACGTGTAAAAATGTAATTCAATCACATAATATGTGATTGAATTTGAAGTCCGGATTTATAAATACGTAGTTAAAATGTTTTTTTTTTTAAATTAAAACTATAAATACCTTAATTTTTCTACAAAAACATTTTCCCTGACATGATGTAAAATAAAACTGTGAAATATGTTTCTATATATTAACTCTTACTTTTGAGCATTTATTTATCGGTGGAAAAAAATTAATCAGGAAAAAAAAGCCATTGGTGGAGGAAAAACTGTGACACGAAAAGCGGCGAAGAGTGAGACGTCTTTCTTTAAGTTTTGGGTCTTTTTTTTTTTTTTTTTATATCTATACATTCCTGAGCTGGCCCCGCCCCTGCAGGCCCCGCCTCTCGGAAACCTCCCAGCTGTGGAGCGCCGCGGTGGGCGTGTCCGCGCGACATCTTCCTGGTGTACCTGTGGAGCAGGTGAGCAGGTGTTCTCCTCCTGCTCAGCCGCCGCCGCCGCCGCGCCGCGCCGCTCCGCTCCGCTCCTCGTCCGCCGTCCGTCAACGCGCGCACGCACTCGGGCCAAGCATGGAGAAGCCGCTGAGCGACCACGAGAAGCGGAAGCAGATCAGCGTCCGCGGCATCGCCGGACTCGGCGACGTCGCGGAGATCAAGGGGACCTTCAACCGGCACCTGCACTTCACGCTGGTGAAGGACCGGAACGTGGCGACGCCGCGGGACTACTACTTCGCCCTGGCGCACACCGTCCGCGACCACCTGGTGGGCCGCTGGATCCGGACCCAGCAGCACTACTACGAGAAGGACCCCAAGGTGAGCGTGGCTTTCCCCCGGCATGGCTGAGCGCCGAACTCCCGTGGAAAAACCCCTACATTCAAGATTATCAAGCGGCGATTCAAATGTCAAAAACACTGTAAAAGACAACCGGTTGCTGCCATTAATCTGACATAAGCGGCACAATTCGGCGTTATTTTAATGCGCCTGTGTCACGTCTTTAAACGAGAACTTTCGACCGGGAAACTTTCCCTCCGCGGACGGTCCCGACCGCAGCGTCGAGCGGAAACCCGAACGCCCTCGATACAAAATTAAACCTCAGCCGAAATGTAACGATGCTTGCGACGTTATTCGTGTGCCGAATTTAGCAGAGCATCGCACCGATGTCGAATAAATCTTAATCCGTTTTTTTTTAAGTGACCTGCGGGGCGCGTCATGTAGGTCTACTTAAATGTGCGTGTTTTCCAATGGAGTTTGGCGTGGCCCCCCTTTTTCTCCTCGTAGGACAGGAGTTGGCCAAACTGTTGAATCACCAGCCGGTTTAATGTCGCCTCGGTTGCGGGATACAGTTGAAAAAAAAAAAAAAGAGAGACGGAGCCCTGTTGCACATAATCACCGATGTATCGTCCTGTTCAGCAGCCCCACCGCGAGATGTGTGAAAGAGAGCAATTTTTGCTGAATCATTTTTGCTCGGTGGGGCTAAAGAAGCATCGTCATGTGTCCCCCCCCCCCCCTCCTCCCCCGATGACCCTCTGCTGTTGTAAATAACTATTTCATCTATTTCACATTCATTTCTCAGCAGGCGGATCTGCGGCACCTGTTGAAAAGTAACCTTAATTAGTAGTTTTAATGGCACACAAAGGTCACCGGTTGGTGGTTTTGGCGTGACAGTTCAGTACACACACAAAAAAAAAGGCGACAAAAAGTCCCAAATGTATTCATTTTTGTTTTCATAAATCTAGGGCAGCTGTGGAAGGTACAGTTTGTCCCACCTTGTGTCGACTGGCGCCGCCTGGGATGGCCGGTGCAGCGTTGAACAGCGGACAGGGAACGCAACAACATGCTCTCATAAATCTGTTTTTTTGGGGGGTTTTTTCAGAGGTCGCAGTCAGCTACAAAAGCGAAAAGGGCGTGTCGAGGTTATGAAGGTGCAAAATGATGAAATAAAAGATGGAACATGTGGATTAGTCTGGGTCGGATGTGTTCCACTTAGTCGGATGTGTTTAAGCGCACTTTAAATGAAGCCGCGAAGCCGGCGTACTCTACTACTGCATACGGGTCTTCTACTACTGCATACTACTGCATACGGGTCCTCTGCTTCTGCATACCAGTGCCTATGGGCCCTCTACTTCTGCATACGTGTCCTGAACTACTGCGTACTACTGCGTACTGTTCCCCCACTGCATGCGGGCTCGTAGCCATGTAAATGTAAGTGGCAGCGGCCTCGAAAACGGTAATGTCCTTGTCTGCTGTCACATGTCGGTGAAGTTGTCGAACGTCTTTCGCCGAGCTGAATGTTGATCGTGTTTTGCAGTCCTGTCAAACGACTCGACATCCGTCGGTGTCAAGTTCTAGAGGGAAGCCAGACTCTTCGCGCACGGCTAATTTAAGAGAAGCAAGCCGGTTTCCAGCCTCCTAGGTGTCACCTGAACTCACCATTGTTACTCATCTGCTACTGCGTACGAGTCCTCTGCTACTGCGTGCGTGCGTGTCCTCTACTACTGCGTACAGGTCCTCCACTACTTCGTACCTGTCCTCCAGTACTGCATGCGTGTCCTCTACTACTGCGTGCTGGCCCTCTAATACTGCACACAGGTCCTCTAGTACTGCGTGCATGTCCTCTACTACTGCGCGCATGTCCTCTACTACTGCGCGCGAGTCCTCCACTACTGCGCACCAGTCCTCCACGACTGCGCGCGTGTCCTCCACTACTGCGCGCGAGTCCTCCACTACTGCGCGCGTGTCCTCCACTACTGTGTGCCAGTCCTCTACTACTACGTATGGGTCGTCTAGTACTGCATATGGGTCCTCTACTACTGCGTGGGTCCCCCCGACACACGGACAACCCGGCTAATTATAAACCTGGCGGTGGTACCCACCACACAGCTGGTTCAGTCGTTAATAACTCACCCGTGTGTTCTGCTGTTTGTGTCCTCAGCGGGTTTATTATCTGTCCCTGGAGTTCTACATGGGCAGAACTTTGCAGAACACCATGATCAACCTGGGCCTGCAGGGCGCCTGCGACGAGGCCATCTACCAGGTAAGCTGTCTCACGTGTCACCTTCGGGAACATTAGCTCCACGAGGACGTCCGTCTTCACCGACACCCCTCAGAGTCCATGCAGCATTCAAATGGCCCGAGATAATCGGCAGCTAATTGGGTTTGTGTTGTGGTTTGGACAATGAAACGAGGAAATGGAAACAGCTTTCACTGGTTTAACACGACCAGGAAGTCAGGAAAAAAACAGCATATGCTTCCTTGTGTCTGCGCGTATGTGTGTTTGCGCGTGTGTGTGTGTGTGTATTTAGCTCGGTTTGGACATAGAGGAGCTGGAGGAAATCGAGGAGGACGCCGGGCTCGGCAACGGAGGACTGGGACGACTGGCAGGTGCGTTTTTTTTTTGTTTTTTTTTCGGGGAGCCGCACTGATGGAATTTGAACATTTTCAGTTCTGCTGCCCCCCAGTGGTAGTTCGAAGAAAGACACAGCGGCGGGCAGCGGTGTAGTCAAATACCTGTGATACTAATTCTAATACCTTTAGACCATAGACGCACTGTATATATACTGTGGATCCACTGATTGAGCATAACTTAATGACCACTGCGTGTTCACCATATAATAATAATAATAATAAATTTTATAAAACAAAATGCAACAATAAATTCTCCCCTGAATTGTGATTGAATCTGAGAGAGGTGTTGACACGTTTTAAATGATTATTATTGAGACTGTAATTTTGCGACACTGTTGAACTGTGCTGGGCTACACTGAGAGGCGTCCCTAATATTTTGGTCACCCTACTGCTTGTGACCAAAAATATTCGGGAATCGTCAATTACGGTCCCAATACCAGTCGCTCAAATGTGTCAAAACTTCTCTCATGGGTGTATAAACTAGGCAGCCTGATGCTGGATGGCTTCAATCGCCCACTGGTGTCTGGCTGCAGTCTAGGTTATAAACCCTGCCTGACCCATGTTAGTGTAGTTGAATATCAAAGTACTCTTCAGATCCATTTTGCCCCCCCAAGATGGTTTCTGTCATCTCAAGTGGTTTTTATCACGCTGATGTTTTTTCTAACCGGCATTGTAGCACCGGGGGTGGGGCTTGCACACAAAGCACGCAAAAACTGTTTGACGCTTCTGGGGGTTTTTTTGTGTAAAATGTTTGGCGAATTGACAAGTTTGAAATCCAGTAAATATTAACAGGAATTGTCTGAATGTTGGTAGCTTATGAAATTTTTTTTGGCATATCGGATTTTCATAAAGTTTTACGAGACACATAAAAACGTATCGCAACAGCCGACACGCTAGCGGAGTTGATCAGCGTAGAGCCGCGAAACATTAATCGTACTTAACGGCTTGAGAGCTTAAAGTGACGGCGCCGGCGTCGATGCCTCTCTTGCCCTGCGCTGCAGCCTGCTTCCTGGACTCCATGGCGACGCTCGGCCTGGCGGCGTATGGCTACGGCATCCGCTACGAGTTTGGCATCTTCAATCAGAAGATCCGAAACGGCTGGCAGGTACAGCTCGCATGGGCGCTCGCGGGCAGCCTCGGAGGGGGGGGGCGCCATTGGTTCACGCGTTGCTCCTCCTTGCCCGCCCTTTTTAGGTGGAGGAGGCAGACGATTGGCTGAGGTATGGGAACCCCTGGGAGAAGGCGAGGCCTGAGTACATGCTGCCAGTCCACTTCTACGGCCGGGTGGAGAAGAGCAAGAGTGGAGTGGAGTGGGTGGACACACAGGTGTGTGCCTGCTCGAATGTCCCCTCCCCTGCTTGAAGACATAAAAATGACATTTGTGTTTTGTGTGTGTGTGTGTGTGTGTGTGCGCGCGCGTGTGTGTGTGTGCAGGTGGTGTTGGCGATGCCATACGACACTCCCGTCCCCGGTTACAGGAACAACACGGTGAACACGATGAGGCTGTGGTCGTCCAAAGCGCCCAACGACTTCAAGCTGCAGAACTGTAAGTTTGGCCCCCCCGTCGCCGCGCCGACCGATGAGTCGCCGTCATCGGCCGAGACGTCGCGTTCACTCGTGTTAATTAGTGAAGAAGTGACGCCAGAACGACTGGAAGAGCAGAAGCCGACCTCCGTCCTCACATCTCAGCCGAAAGCCCCGTTTTCCCACCAGGCAGTTCAGTTTGGTTCGGTCTAGGAGTGTCAACGTTTACAAAAATTTCTACACGTGTACACAGGGGCTGTAAAGTAGCGTGTACATCTCCACTCGTGAAGTCCGTGATGTGTTCAAAACACGGCGTCTCGATCTGTGTGACCAGTCGGCCACTGCAGCACATCTAGTGCCGCCTTCTAGGTACGGGATCGGTGTGCCAGGTACCTCCATAGAAGGGTCACCAAAATCAGGACGGTATGGTCTCTTTTGACCAAAAATGTGTACCGAAGCGAAGTGCTTGGTGGAGACGGGGTTTATGACGCGAGGAGGAAGGGGCGCAAATTAAGACACGGTAGCGCACGCGCAAGCAAAATGAGGCCCGAGGGCCAGAACTGGCCCGCTTAATGATGTCCGCGTGGCCCGCTTAATGAACGCACGGCCCTTCGCTCACGTCATCCGAGTCAGCATGACCCTTGTGGAGAAGTCGGCTAGCGCGCCGCAGCTAACGCGAACGCTATCGTGCTCAAAGATGACGCTAGCATGTTGATGATGAGCCGGCGTAACGTTTGCTGAGAAGCTAATTGAACCGCGGTTCCTGGCAGAGGTAACAGGCGGGGAGCCGTTCGACGTGAGCGTAACGGGGCCCCCTGCTGGCTCAGCTCTATTCCCACATTCCACGTATTCACCCTACGCCTCTGGTCCGCAGTCAACGCTGGCGATTACATCGAGGCTGTTCTGGACAGAAACCTGGCGGAGAACATCTCCAGGGTTCTCTACCCCAACGACAACGTGAGTATGGGGCGTTTGCGGGAGACGCATTTTGATCCCCCAGTTTCCGCATCCGCTGGAGAAGGAGGGTCGTTTTCCTCTTCTTCACTTTTGAGCGATGAAATGTTCTGTCTTTCGGCACGAGAGAGGTTCTTGTGAGGTTCAGGCTGATTTTCCATTCTCCAAAAGAGAAGCCATCAGTCTGTATTAAGAGCGTTTGTGAACAGTTTTTCGAGGGGAAGGAGCTGCGTCTGAAGCAGGAGTACTTCGTGGTCGCCGCCACACTGCAAGACATCATCCGAAGGTTCAAGTCCTCCAAGTTCGGCTGCAGGGACCCGGTCAGGACCTCCTTCGACACCTTCCCCGAGAAGGTGAGCTGGAGAAGCCAAACCCTCTGCCGCGTCGCACCCTCGACTGTCCGGAGATGCCTCCTTCTTCCTCTGTGGTGCTAAACTCCTGTCCTCTCCGGCAGGTGGCCATTCAGCTGAACGACACCCACCCGGCTCTGGCCATCCCCGAGCTGATGAGGATCCTGGTGGACATCGAGAAGCTGGACTGGGACAAGGTTGGTTTGACTCCCCGCTTGTCTTAAACACACTTCATCGCATCAGCCATAAAAAGCCCTCAGCAGCCAGCGGTCCAGCCATGGGCCGTCAGGGAAACTATGGATTCATGTATTAAAGCTTCGGATACTTTGAAGAAGGTTCTTTGAGGCTCCAAAATTGCATTTTTTAAAAGCATTTAGACATTATCTTCAAAAAAACAAGTTTAAAGTATCTATATCCTGTTGGATTGTTGTCAACTGTGAACTTGAACCAGACGAGACCAACGGCACTTTTCCACTATATCGTACCAGCTCCAAGGTTCTCCCGAAAGAACTTGGTACCTGGTACCACTTTTTTTTAGCAGCCGCTCTCCTGGGGTTCCCGGGGCCAGCCGGGTACTATGAGGTTCTCAAAAGTGATGTGAAAACACTGCAGACCGCTGTTTGGTCAGAGAATCGTGGCAGTGCCATCGTGTCTTCAACGCCCCAAAGATAAACACCCTGCTGCGAAAAACAGCCACGTACCGAGAATCAAGAGCACCGTTCCGTCAATACCCACCATTTTTTCTCTCTTCTTCTCTTCTTCATCTCTGTGCATGCTCCGTGGACTGTGGAGCGGAAAAGCGCCATAAATGCTGTGGTCCTGTGGTGTTTTCAGGCTGATAAATTGGTCGGTGCCGATAATGTCAAAGGCGTTTTTGTTGCATTAAAAAACGATCGGACGTCTGTTTGTTTGCCGTTTTGGTTTATTATTTCTTTAGTTTTTTTTTTTTTTTTTTTTTTTAAACCAATCATTTTACATCCAGTTAGAAAATAAAGAAAATATGTAAAAGTCATGTAGATTATATTCAGCTAATTAAAATATCGTAACCATATACAAAAGTATTTTGGTATCGTCCTTGATAGTTACAAGTCTGACATTTGTAACCCAAAAAAAATGGCTTGGAAACGGGTTTGAAGATTCATTGAGTGGTTCTGTTTGTTCGTGGGAGGTGACCTCGTGCCTCTTTGACCATGATGCAACATGTTTGAACTTGCGGAGGGTTCACCATCACCGCCGACGCACTCCTCCCATACACACTCAGGCCGAGCCATTGTGAAGGGGTGGAGCCAAATAAAACAAAAACGCGCTATTTGGCGACCATAATTAGCACACTTGTGTTCAGTGCATACAATTATAGTTTTTCTTATGTTCGCACTTATATGAATGTTGGCGAGGGCAAATGTGCCCTCCAGAGAAAACCTTCGAGGCGCAGACGTCTGTAGATGCTCTTTCAAAAGCATCTTACAAAGCTACCAAAGATGCTCTCAAAGCATCTCAAAACGTAGACATCTAATTAATTAGAATGTTTATAACTGTGTGTGTGTGTGTGTGTGTTCAGGCATGGGACATCACCCGCCGCACCTGCGCGTACACCAACCACACGGTGCTGCCGGAGGCGCTGGAGCGCTGGCCCGTGTTCATGTTCGAACAGCTGCTGCCCCGACACCTGCTGATCATCTACGACATCAACCAGCAGCACCTGGACGTAAGACCGCGACCCGTCTGTCAGCTCCGTCGGTCGCATATGACCCGTCTCTCCGCCTCCTCCCGTTTGTGCACGACATGAAGCCAAAATATCTGCAAAAAACAGACGTTGCCGTCTTGCACCATCGGAGTCCCGCCCAAATCAGATGCTAGCGATCGAGTCGCCTTTTTATAAACACGCGTTTTCATGGTTTGGAACGCGCAATAAAAGTTACGGAAAGTCGGCGTCGCACGTCCTCTCCACTTTATGTACAATTCCTAAACAGAAGTCGCTAAATTTCTCTGCAACCGCGCCGTGTCATTGTCAATCATGATGTCACACCCCTGTTTTTTTATAGCATCGAATGGCTAATTAAAACCAAACTTGAATGCAAAATGAAACGCAATCATCAGCGTGATTAAAGCAACCCGAAATGACAGAAACCAGCTCACAAAAAGCGTACTTTGACATCGTATTTTGGTCCAACTCCCATCTGCTAACGAGGAGGAGGCGGGGTTTATACCACCTATACCGCAGCCAGCCACCGAGGGGGCAGTATTGCAGTATCGGATATCTTTTAGCTTCACGTTTTGAAGCGCCGTCATGCTCGTCCAACTTACATGTCTGTGAATCGCCCGCAGTGGATAGTTGGTCAGCGCTTAAAGGGACAGTTCACCCAAAAATGAAAATTAGCTATGCCGACGGAAGGGCGATCCTTAATCCAGTACAACTGACGTTAACGGTGACCACTTCTCCGAACGTAGAAGTGGTGGGGAAAGCAAACAGATGTTTACCAAATGACTGAGGATGCAGTCATAGTGTATCGGGAGTGATTTCACGCAACTGCCCCAAAGATACACACTCTTTAAGACTACTTCTGCGCTAAAATAAGGACGCTTTGACGCAAGTCTCTTCAGCTCAGTGCTACTAAAAACTGAATATGTAAATCTTGAGTTTTACTTCTGTTTCGACGAATGTGAGCCGTAAAAATGTGACGTGAGACGCTTGTGTTCAAGACTCAACAGTTTGGTCTCAAGAGTCGAGGATAAACTAGTTGACGTGCTAAAAGGGGACTCTGCCTTTGTTTCCCCGTCTCAGAGGATCGCCGCCATGTTCCCCGGCGACGTCGACCGTCTGCGGCGGATGTCTCTGATCGAGGAGGGACAGCCGAAGAGGATCAACATGGCTCACCTGTGCGTGATCGGCTCGCACGCCGTCAACGGAGTCGCTCAGATCCACTCCGACATCGTCAGGGCCACTGTGTGAGTCCGGAAGAGCAGCAACCAAACACAGCGCAGAACCGCAACAGGGCCGCTAGTGCCCTCCCGAGGCTGCATTGTTATAATTTTCTTATAGCAAAGCAACAGATACCTGCGTCCATAACAGCTCTAGCTAACAGCACGCATGGATGTATGTTAAGCTAACATGCTAATCACATATTAGCTAGTGCGCTGCTTGAACTGCAAACAAACCAAATTATCAGCTAACGCACATTAGCCGTCACCTCTCTGCATCCCATTAGTGGCTAACATCACCCATCGACATGCTAAAGTAGCGGGTTAAACTAGCATGCTAACCTCATATGAAATCAAATAGCATATTGTGTTAAGCTGGCTAGCATGCTGATTGAGCTACAAGCAAAACAAATTATCACGTGACCCGCAGTAGCAATTGCCTCTGCTCGTCCTATGAGTGGTTAACATCAGGTAACCGCATGCTAAGCTAATTAGTATGTTAAGATAACACGGTAACATTAAATGATATTAAATGGCATAGGAATACTGTGTTAAGCTAACCAGCATGCTACCTTAGCTAATAAATAAACCTGCATCCTCTGCTACTCCACATTAGCGATCATCAGCTTAAGACATGCCAAAACAAGAAACGCGTTAAGCTAAATGCTAACATCATACCTTATTAAATCGCACATTAAACAGCATAGTAACTAGCTGATTAGCATGCTGCCCGGGACACAAACGAACCAACGTCCTCTGCTATTTCACATTAAAAATCACTAATGTTAAAATTATCGCTAAATATTATGCTGGCGAAAGACAACTGGCTGACGATATGCTAAGCTAGCGCGTCACTGCAGGATCGGAGACGGGTTGGCTGCTCGCTTCTCCTGTTTCCATAGATTTCATTGTGTGTGTGCTTTTTTTCTCTTTCTGCAGGTTCAAAGATTTCCATGAAGTTGATCCAGAAAAGTTCCAGAACAAAACTAACGGCATCACGCCTCGCCGCTGGCTGCTGCTGTGCAACGCCGGCCTGGCTGACATCATCGCCGAGGTACAAGCACGCGCACACACACACACACACACACACACACACACATACATACACACACATTTCCTCTTCATCAGCCGAGCAGTGCTGTGATTTCCGATCACAGCAGATGCATATTTTTTGATTGAGATTTTTGTTTTGTTCTCCCCGGGACTGTCAAACTTTTCAGTTTCAATCCGTTCCAGATCTCTATGAACACAGACAAGTTGTTAAAATATCTTATTTTCTCTGACGCTAAAAGAAAACTAATGAAACATGCAACATGTTTGAATATTTGCTTCATAGATATCAATTATTTAATTATCAAACTAGTGGCAGTCAGTCTTTATTTTTCTGCAGTGACACTTAATGGATTTGTGTTTTACTCTCTTTCACTGCTCAATCCGAAATCAAGTTTTGGTCACATCCCTCATACGCGGTAGGGTGACCAAAATAGTAGGGACGCCTCTCAGAGTAACCCGGCACAGTTCAACAGCATCACAAACTACAGTCCCAGTAACAATCATTCAAATATGTCAACACCTCTCTCACACACTTTCAATCAAAATTCAACTTAAAACTCCTCCTGAAGGGAGAGTTGATTGCAGGGCTGTTGTATTATACTCTATGGTGGACATGCAGTGGTCATAATGTTATGGCTGATTGATGTCTATCCAGTATCTCCGTCATCCAGGTGAGTGAAACTAATCAAACTCGTGCGATGAGGCCCCTCTGAGTCTGGTTCGCGTTGCTCTTGCAGAGGATCGGCGACGACTTCCTCACTGACCTGCACCAGCTCAAGAAGCTCCTCCAGTTTGTCGACAACGAAGCTTTCATCCGGGACGTCGCCAGAGTGAAACAGGTTAAACGCCTCAGCAGATCTTTTTCCGCTTCGGGGAACTTGACGAGCCACAGCCTCTGGTTTTGTTGTCCTCACAGGTTGTGTTTTTTTTTTTTTTGTTTCCACCGGCGGTGAAGCAATTTAAAATGGTAAAGATCTTGTGACCCTTTTGGATGGGCCCGAACCCAGGTTGGGAACCACTGGGCTAAACTAGCTAACTGTATGTATAAAGGAGTAGTGGTGTTAAATCTTGGATTTACGCCGCAGTGACATTTAACTGCAAAACAGGTTTTCAAGATAAAAGTCTAATTTTACACATTCAAACTTTTAAATTCAGGACTTTGACCAGACCCCAATTTTCTTGAGGGATCTTGAGGATCTTCCGTCTCTGGTTTCAAATTCAGGTCTACATAATTGATAGATGTTTAGACTGTTATGTTCCAGTATATAGGCACATTTTCTGGCCTCGTTCAGCGCTTGCCCGGTTAACTGTTGATGGGATCAGTTTCGGGCGGTAACTTGGCGTTTAAGGACGTGGCGGCAGGAGAGCAGTGGTACAACTCTAGCTGAAAATAAGCGAAATCCTCCTTTAACAGCTATCATTATTAAGCAGTGTGTTGTTCCGACCAAACGGCTCAGAGAGCTGAGGGTGTCAGTCTCACTGGGAATGAACATCGTTGCCTTTTAATGGCCCGACTCTGAAAGCGCAAAAGCAGAACTTTCCAGGCTTTTCCAGGTCCAAGTGAGAAGAGGCTCAAGTTTCGGTGTTCTAGATAAAGGTCCTGCTGGCGGAGAGCAGCTTCAACTGTCCGCGTGTCCTTGTGCCTCTCGCAGGAGAACAAGCTGAAGTTCGCCGCCTTCCTGGAGAAGCAGAACCGGGTGAAGGTGAATCCGGACTCCATCTTCGATGTCCAGGTGAAGAGGATCCACGAGTACAAGCGGCAGCTGCTCAACTGTCTCCACGCCATCACCCTCTACAACCGTACGAGCCGGCTCGCTGCCGCCCTCGCTGCCGCCGCCGCCGCGGAGTCGCGGCTGCCTTTAGTCTCGTCAGCCGCCTCTCCCCCGGCTGCGGGTCTCCAGGCAGAACCGGGAGGGAGCTGAAGAAACTAAAGGCAGCTGTGCTTCCGGTGTGCAGCGTCCTTCCGGTTGTTGGATCGCGCACTTTCAAACATCCAATAACGAGCAGCTCAGAATGCAAATATTCTTAAAAAAAGAGAAAAAAAAGAGAGAGCATCTGACTGAATGAGCTGCGTCGCTCGTCCGTCCTCACGTCCGCCGTGACTGGTTTGTGTTTGCAGGACTGAAACTGGAGCCCGGCAAAGCGTTTGTTCCCAGGACGGTGATGATCGGAGGAAAGGTAAGATCCAGCTTTTTTTTTTTTTTTTTTTTTTGCAAACGAACACACCGAAATATATACGGCGATTAGCCATAACATAATGACCACCGACGGGTGAAGTGAATAACACTGACCAATCAAAAGTGCTCCAAGGGAGGAAAAGTGGGGAACCGCCAACGGGGTCGTGGCCAAGGCTCACTGGTTTAGGTCGGCCCGTGCTAGAAGTTGCTCCAGGTTCCGATAGAAAGGAGTCAGAACACACAGTCATGGCGGTTTGTTGTGTGTGGGACCAGTCAGGGTGCCCATGCTGACCCCTGCCCACTGCTGGAAGCACCAACAATGGACACGGGAGCATCAGAACTGGACCACGGAGCAACGGAGGAAGGTGGCCTGGTCTGATGGATCAGGTTTACCTGGGGAACACATGGCACCAGGATGCACGATGGGAAGATGGC
>CAAKHG010047759.1:0-16031 GCA_901007715.1 Dactylopterus volitans
CGAAAACACTGCTCGGGCAAAAATGTCAACCTGGCACACACACACACACACACACACACACACACACACACACACACACACACACACACACACACACACACACACCTACACACACACACACACACACACACACACACACACACACACACACCCCGTAATCTACATGAAATCAGTGGAGCACATTCATGATGTAAACTCTTTTGATTTAAATGACCCACTTTCCTGTCCCTTTCCATTGCTAACTATATATGATGTATTTATATAATTTATCTTTTTTTTTTTCCCCGACACCACTTTTAAAACCAACATCACAGCTTCATGAGAGGCGTGAGAGCTGCAGAAGTTATATTCAGTTCATATCGCCGGTGATGACGCACATTCAGGATGTGTCATCATACTGAGAACTTAATTGCCAGAAATAAGAATCCTCTCATGAATTCATAATTTCACATAACTGTGAGTCCCCAACAAAAAGTTGGAAGGGGGAAGTAAAAAAAAAGTGTTGGTTATAATGAAAGAATGAATCACTCCATTCATCGCAACTGTAGAGCTGGGGTAAGGATATGCCAACAGTCCAGTAGTTTTACCTCAAGAAAACACCTCTGTCTTTAAAAACAGCATGTCCATGTAGTTTATGAGACTGGAAAGTGACTCAAAAAAAAAAAAGTACAAAAAGGTGGTGGTTCTACTGAAAGGCTGCGCCGTTCTCAGAAATGATGAGCTTCACGCCAACAAAAATGCGTCACTTCACCGGCTCTGAAACCCTTAAAAAACAAACCTGTTAGCAAACGGTTCCTACTTTCTACACGAGCGTTGCAGAGTCATGTTGTCAGTCAGGCTGGTTTCTTGCCGCCTGGTGAATATAAGCCCATATGTTCTATTTTTGCTCTCAACCAAATGCAGGAATTATATGCTCCACTAACTTCACCTGTTAGTTGCTGACTGTGTGTGTGTGTCTGCTGTCTGGTGCTGAGCAGGTGCTGCCCAGCGGGTTTGTCGGAGCTCTAAGGGCTCGATGATGAAGTGAAACTCAATACGAAGCTGTGTAGCGGGCAGAGGATACTGATATCATTAAAAAGATATATTTGTTACAATTTTTTAAAGTGGATTTTCAATGTTAGACTACCATTATTGTTATAAGCAGAGTTGAACATCTTTCAACTTCAAATTATTCTGTACCACTGCGACATTTCTATGGGGGCTCATACTGGCCATGGAGAGAAAAAAATGTAATCGTGAGGCCACATTTTTCACTACAATTAGCGCTCAAAATGCTAATGTTGACCACTTTTTTTTTTTTTGAACTTAGTTATGTTGACCACATTTTGATCAATCAGTTTCCACAAGATACCATTTTCCCATATTTCTGTTAAATTGCACACACTGAGCCACCTCCCGGGTCACAAACTCATAAACACACAACCGTCCTTCATCATTTTTTGTGAGTTAGGGGTTCTGACTTATTAGATTTGCATGTAAAAGGACACAGTTTTGGCAGAGTGCTGCATGTTCCGCACACTTTATGACATGCAACAGGCCAAAACACCGCTGACAAAAAATGCAAAATGGCTGTTATTCATAGGCCAATTGGGCGGGCCGGATGGGAAGGTCACTGCTGTTAGCTTAGCTTAGCATAACAGCGGGAAATCGGAAAAGCTGGATCTCCTCTCCTCACTCTTGACAACAAAGCAAAATACTTTGACAGAAAATTAACTGATATAATTGAGTCAACCTAAAATGGCTCTTCTCTTAAACCTAAAGTGGTTAGCCGGAATTATACTTAGAAAAGCCAAACCGAAAAGCAGGCCCAGATCCAGAGCCATTAATACCATCTAACTGATGAACGTGACCCACTGCTGTGGTTAAAGTTTACCATAATGATTTTCAGTGAAACCAGACTTTGCAAAAATTGTGTCAGCCATGTGTGAAGTCTCGTCTGAACTAATAATTGATGAATGATTCAGCAGGCGACCATCTCACAGTGGGTCACTTTCATGTCTCTCGCGAAGGTTTTCTAACCTGCAGCCTGCTAGATGTTTTTCGTGCTTTATAATGAAGCCTTTAGGTATTTACCGTATATGTTTCATCTACATCCAAATCACTGTGTAAATAGGAGAAGGTGGTTGCTCTGGGCTAAAAATAAATTTGTTAACGGTTTGTCACAGTACATGGCATTCTGCCGGGTCCAGGGTGGGGAGGAAATGAGCTGGGAAAAGGGGGATTTTCTTAGGCTGGCTTCATATTCACTGTACGCAGCTTTCTGTTGAAAAAAAAAAGAAAAAAAAAGGCTGCCTATGTGGCTATTAATAGCTCCAGCAAGACTGTGTGGCTCTTTAAGACCGAGTAACGGCTCCGTTCGTACGACGCAAGCAGAAAACCAGAGCGTTGCCTCCGCTTTCATCAGCAACCGCGCCGACTTCGCTGATGACGCGCGTAAGACGACCCTGACGGCTTTTACAGACGCGCTTGAGGACTCATAAGCCGCTGGAAGCCCGAACATTGTAGACAACCTTAGTCACTGGATTGTGAGTAATAGAGGAGTGGGGCCCTGCACCGGCGCTCAGGCCCACACATGTGATAGATGGCACCCGGAGAAACGCGAGGAGAGTGCAACCTTTTGTGGTTTTTAATGGGCTCACATGTAGGTTATTGCTGTTGCAGAGGAAATACCGATATTTGAGTCCAGCACACAGGCTCATTACGAGCTTAGAGACTATACCAATACACAAATCAATGCGGTTCACATTTTGACTCACAGAACCTTAAAATCGATTCTAAAACGTACTGGAAGCCAGCGCAATCAGCCTAAAACCAGGATGATATGTCCAAACTTGTTTACGCATTTTTTTTTCGTTTTTTTGGGAGGAAGGCCTGACTGCTGAGTTCTGTTCCATCTTTACGACACGCATTTTCTGTTTAGGCATGTTAAGTAGCTCTTACAAGAATCCAGGTGTGATTAAACCTGAAGCATGTAAAGGGTTCCTGTATCTTTAACGCACAGGTCAAATTCTGAAGCTGTTTCCTCTTGAGCCATATGTTTGTTTGAATTTTGGAATGTTGCAAAAAAGGACCCAGATTTCCAGAAAAAGGCTTAAGAAGTTCAGATACCCACAACTGCATTGCAGGAGCCAATACTAATACTACTACTACTAATAATAATAATAATAATAATAATAATTTCTGTTTTTGTTGAGTTCACCTAAGGAAGATTCTTTGACATCCAGCTTCTTACACTTACTAGGCAAGTATCTTGGTTTAAAACATTCAAAAACCAACTGCAATAATCAACCCCATGTGCGGAAACAACAGTTTTGACGTTCTGGTCAAAGACACCTATTAAGGATGTTGCAGAAAAATCTATTGAAGCTAGCATGCTGTCCTGCTGGCTCGCACAGTCTCATCTTATAAGACCACGTTGCACCTCGAGTGGTGAATGTGAATCACCGTGGTGTCCAGTCTGCCCTCAGTCCAGCCTGATAGGATAAACAATTAACAATTAACAATTAACACAGCAGAATTTCTTGCTAAATGACCACTATCCTTGCAAGCAAGTGACTGAATTAAAGGGGAGCAAAAATTAATATTAGCATTGATTTCCATTCAGTTCCTGGCAAGTAGATGAATGTAGTTTGATGCTGATTTCATAAAAGTTCCCGGCAGTCAGATAAGCGGCTATTAATACTGAAAGTACAGCAAAGTAAATAAAGGTATAATTGTATACGCGTACTGATAAGAGTTTATGGCATTGCTAAGTTCCTATTTTTTCGTTTCTTATGATATACCTTTCTGATGAAATGCTGCCCCCAATTTATGTAAGTGTGTCCGACACTTGCCCAATACTACATCTTTAAGCCCTCGTAACTTCAAGTTTGTGTCACTTCCATTAAGGCACCTAATGAATGGACCACTTCTTACGTAACAGTGACATTATTCACACCCCCTAGACAAATAAAAAGGACTCGACTTTGTGTGCCAACTTCAGACGGTCAGTTTTGGAAAATAGCTTCGCAGCCAAGTTCTGCTAGCATCATAAAACTACCTAATATGAAAGGTAAACATTTAAAGCAACCGTCTCGAGATCTCATAACACCTTGTCTTGGTTTTGGTCGTCTGCGTGTATGATCTTAGAAAAGCCACAAATCTGGAAGAAATTTGCATGAAAACACTGCTTGGCTGATTATTTTTCCCTTCTTACTTAATTCTTAAACGTGCTTTATTAAAATATATAAACCTAGAGCGCAAATGTTTACCTTTCAATCCTTTCAATCATTATTATGTGAGCTACAGCATCAGTTAGTTTTCATACTGAATCCATTTTATAAAAAAAAAAAAAAAGGGGTAATTTGAGAACTTTGAATTTTGGCCTTATCTCCATCTGTCACCCAAAAAGAAGCGCTGCATGGTGTCACTTGATAACAGAACTGATCAAATCACTGACCGCTGTTTTCATGTGCATGAATTACGATCGCGGTGACATAACGTTTTAGTTTTAGCCTGGAAATTTTTCACTGGATTTGGTTCTATCAATGCCATCTAGATTACTTTTGATTTTGTTCCTTTGTCTTTCTCACTCCCGCTCTTGGGACTCAGCATATGCCGGTAGCTCGTTTAAACCGGAACAGGAAGCCACCGCCTCTTCCTGTTTAGTCTGGCTTCTGATTGGTCCCCGTGCTGAGGAGCATTTCCACAACAAATCAGTCAACACATTTATCAAGTTCTAAAACAAGCTTAAAAAAGCAAAAAGAAGCGACGGAGGGGACTGAAATACAGTCAAAACAAAAAAGGAAGCAAGCACTGCCCAGACCTTCCGCTATTCTCCCGTTCAGCTTCCATAAATTCCATTTTTGGACATTTTTTATTCTTTTAAAATAAGCACCTCCCACAATTAGCTGCTACAGTAATACAAAGAATAACATCCCAGTGAAGGGAGAGCATTTTGATGAGAACTATTCAAGCGTATGGACGCCCTCTGCCCTCCTTATCATTGCTTGAATCAGGGGACAAGCAGCCTCATTACAGTCACGTTGCTGGTTCATCCTGTGGTGTTGCTTCATTTGTCTCCTGAAAAAAATAGAAATGACCTCTTGCGAGAGATTCTTTGTCAGAAGGACACTGTCAAAGCACGAGAAGGTGGTGAATAAGTCTCATGATTTTGGGAATTACCGCAGACAAACCCTTCCCGCTGTCTGGCTCGCCCCTGCTATACTGAAACCGACCCCTTTGCCCTGTCTGACAGAGAGAGAAAAGGGGAAAAAAAACACAAAAGAGGAAATTAGCTCATCAGGAGACTGACGTAACCCTCAGTTTAAGATAACTGGAGGAGAAAAAAAAAAGAAGCAGACTCTGTGTCATTCCCTCCCGCCCATTAAAATGCCATATTAGGACATCAGCAGATGTTTGGGTGCAGAAGCAGCTGTTGTTCTTTGCTCTCTAACGCTCGGCCTGCCACTCGTAACCTTCCCTGGAGCAGATCGAGTCATGTGATTCCTGTGGAAGCCAGGTCACTTGGTCACCCGCCTCTGGATGTGCGGTAATAGGTTAAACAATAACACTCCCGGCACATTTTCAGGGAAATCAACTTGCTGCACTGTAAGGAAAAGACTCAAATGCATAATTCTCTTCCATTTGAGGGTCCAGTCAACCATCTTGGCCGTAGCTCAGTTGTGATCCCAGGTTCAGCTTTCAGGGAACTAACTGGCAGACATTCCAACTTTGCGGAAACGGGATGAATTATTCAAGATTCTGTTATTTCCAGGCCTCATGTTTCTTTTTGTTCAGTGATTATGAGCAGTGACAACTAGAAGTCCCCTCCAGCTTCCCTTTTCAGTTCCAGAACTTTGCCCCGGCAAAACTTTCCAAAACACACGTTTAGCCCTAAGGCCAGGTTCAAACTGAGGTCCGCAGGGTTTACACACAACACTGACTCATGTGTAAACCTATTGTCACTGCAAACAAGCACGACTTTGTATCGTATTGTAATAGAGCCTTCAGGCGCATAGCTGCGTACAGGTAACACAGATTGCTGTACAAAACCACAGCAGCGCTGAGAGCTGAATGCTAGCTTTAGCGTGCCAAAAGATGTTCCATGACCATGTTTTTCTTTATTTATCTTTACATTTATTTAACCAAAGAAGTTATTAAGAAAACACACCACCATATTCACATACCATGCTTACCATTTTAGCCTGGCATGGCAGCAAGCTAGCATTTCCAAATTAGCACCATATGTATTTTGTATTTTTAAGTATTATTCATTCATCAGCTTTTGAAGGACATGTAATCTCACCTCCAGCTTTTTAATAACAAACATGATTTTAAGCCTTTTAAAAGAAAAAAAAAATGTGCCATTGAAATTAATGGATATTCTTTTATGTCTAATTCCGCTTTGGTGCAGCTGATGCACATCTTTTTTTTGCTTTAATTTCATTCTAGTGAGAGTGAATGACGGAGCTGGGAAAGAAGTGATATTAACTTGTGAGCGTTCACGTCATTGAAAAGCTGCTGACTCTTCGTTCATGGAGATGATTGTGTGTAATGTAACTTGGCTTCTTCCCTGGAGTTGTTTTCTCGTCTTGCAGAGACGGCGACCTTTATGGCCATCACGGACCTCCACCACCATGACCATTATTATATTACTGTTGATGATGTCACAGTGCATTTCCTTTCCCCATCCCCCCAACCCTCGTTCCCTCTCTCTATCCCTCACTCTCGGTTTCCCTCTTTCTCTTTCTCTCTCTCTTTCTGTCTCTTACTCTGTTTCTCTCTGTCCGTCAACCCAACCGGTCAAGGCAGATGGCTCCGCCCACCTGGAGCCAGGCTCTGTTCAAGGTTTCTGCCTGTTAAAGGGGAGTTTTTCCTTGCCGCCGTCGCCAAGGTTTGTTGAGTCTCTGTAAATTAAAGAGCACGGTCTCAACCTGCTCTTCTTGTAAAGTGCCACGAAATAACTTCTGTTGTGATTTGGCGCTATATAAATAAAATTGATTTGATTTGGTTTGATTTAATGTGCACGACCAGTATAAATGTACATTCGTTAACTTTGGATTTCATGACATTCAACAATGGGCATTAGGGGATCTGAGACATTTCTACTCGGTATATCCCTCCGTATTTTCCAGTTGTGCGTCATGACTTGGATGTTGGATGTTGCAACCACTAAATTAATTAATAAATGGATGATGCTTACAAGTCAGACACTCCTAATTGCAGAAAAGACAGCTGAGGCTGATGGGAATTTGTTTTGAGCTGGAAGCGACGTCTCCCATATATTATGTGAATGACATCTACGTCTCAACCCAAACATGTCAATCCAAGCCATGTCAATCAAAACTACAAATGTAGTTCAGCAAGGTCAGTAGTGAAAGATTTTTTTCAGACAGAAAATAAACAGAAAAGTAACATAAAACTCAGAGATTTATGTTAAACTGTTTCGATTCTGGGTGATCCGATTTCATTTTGTTCATGAAAGGTGAGCTTGCCGGCGTTACGTACGCGCAGGTCTGCAAAATATCACATCATATGGAGCTGATACACTTTCACATAAGAATTTGACATTCTCAATGCCTATTGTCTCTGCCGTGTTTATGCAGCCGACACCTCCCCATGCTCTCAAGCTGTAAACAAACAAGAGGGCTGCGCGCTTCACGGATTCCTGAAACCTCCACAAGAACGACCAGCGGCCTGCGATATGCGCGTAGCGTAGCTAAACTTCAAACACGCAGAAGCAGGGCGCGCATATGCCTCAGTAGCAACATCCTGAGGAAATCGCCTCTCCCTTGCAGCTTTACTGTAACAGGGCATCAAAGCGCCGCCTGCAGTTAGATTAAATGGGATTTAAAGAGGTAATAAAGCCCCTCTGAGGATATCAAACTATGTGAGCTGCCACCTACGGGTTGCCACCCAGTTTGACTCTTTGTTTTGTTTGGAAGGTCACTGCCTCAGATTTAATTCTTGTAAATTTTAGTTGAATAGCAGGAAAACATGATTAGGAAGCCAACAGATACAGTGACCCCCCCCCTCCTCGCTTGTCTTTTGAGTAACGGAGCCATTTCCCCTGCATGAAACCAGGAGCCTGTTGTACTTGTCCAGGAAGGTGTAAACTAGGAGGCTGATGGAGGAGGCGGATTCACACCTCATGATTGGATGCAGTCACTTTCACTGGGAGACCCATCAGACTGGGTTAACCCACCCCTCCCCCGGGAGCATGCTTATACTGGAGGTGGTTTGACTCGCCTTCTAGAAGCTTAGTTTAGGTTCTCGGTGACACTCAGTTATGTCACGTTGTCTGCAAATTTGTGATCACAACCGCGCTCGCGTGACACTTCCATTCATTTTGGCATCGACGTTGTCCTTCTTTTTTCCGTCACATGCACGTGCAAGGTTTTCGTGGAACGCTGGTGCGAGGCGAGTTATGTCACACACGTCTAAGGACTTGAGTGAGACGACACTGTGCCACACTTAATGCACAGCACAAAAGAAGAACTCGTCCTTATCGTGTTCTGTGCCACTGTAAATATTTGAGAACAGTACGAAGCACCCTGTCCGACACTTACCGATCCTGTTCTCATACTTGCTCACCTCACCCAACTTCCCGTTACAGGTGAATGCTTGGCTGGAACATACTTATTGGGCGTGTTTGGTGTTTCAGCCAATAAAAAAAAAACGAAAAAACAAACCGGTGTGACTGGAAACCATGAGACCATGACAATGTAAAAAAAAAAAAAAAAAAATTACATTGTCATAACAATTGGCTCTAATGCTGGCATTTGGCTCCAGTAAGAGGCAGCAAGAGGGCCAATTTGTTTTGCCAGTGAGTAATGATTCTTTTTCCTCAAATAATCTGACATTTATTTCACCATGTTTGATATTTTGGAGAGTTGACTGTGGAGAAGGACCTGGGTCAAGTAACCCCTGACTGAAAACGCAAATTTGTGCTTAATCATTTTAATGCAGACTGGTTGATTTCAAAGGAAAGTATAAATAACACACCGGCCGAGTCTCTTCTGAAGGCAAATCAAAGCTGAACACAATTAAAACAGCTCTGCAGTCATCTAAAACCATAAAACCAAATAAGACAAATAAATCAAATAGACCAGTGAGAACAATTTTATCTTCTTGAAATATGAAAGCCATGTTTGTCCAAGTTTTTTTAAAACATGTTTTTTATTAGCATAGCTGACAGGAACCAGAGCTGGAGCAAGTCCGCTCACAAAGCATGAGACTCCACCAAAAATCATAAATACCACCAGCATGCTGAATGCTAATAAGCCAATGTTTGGCAAGCATAATGGTCACCATTGTCACCGTCTTGTTAAAAAGGGTAAGTGATTGTCAAATCTAAACAGGATTATTCAAAAATTGTGATGAATTTTAAATACATCAACCTTCATTGTTTCCTCTCATGGGGGAAATGCCAGAGGAGTAACATCATCTGGGCACGGCGAATTTACGATCCAGTCGTTGTTGGACCATTTTTTGCGTGAACAAGTGGACCAGTCATGGACAATCACGGATAAAGCTAACTTGGCTTAAAAAAAACGATATAATCCATATTATATTTGGACATATACACGTCCATAATGTTCCTTTTAAAGCTTTGGTTGTAATAGCGTGCAGGACAGACTGTAATGTTCCGTTTGCCTCAGCAAGACTGAAAGATAACCAACTGGAATGCTGGCTCCATTGTTGTCAAGCTGCTGTAAATACACATGCGCAAAGTGCCGGTGACATGTGATTTGCAGCCGCTTCGAAAAGAAAAGGGGAAACTAGGAGCGTGAACGCATAGCCGCTGTGAGCATGGAAGTGCACTTCCTACATTTGTGGCGGTTTGCCATTAAGACAATCAGCATGTCATTACATTCCGTCTCAGTTCCGTCTGAAGACATGACAGCCACAGCAGACGTAGCAACCGGGCGAAATGTGACAGTGGCTCTTCCGTGGAGCAGAGAGCACAGGACATGCGCTTCTTGGAACAGAATGGGAAAGCCTTCACATCTGTCTCGTTCCCAATCGGTCCAGCTGAGCTTCGACGCTATTTCGTGAGAACTTGTGATACACCGTCCTGAACAATCCCTTGTCCTTTATGTCATTGTTCCCCCAGGATGACCTATGATGACCGCCTGGCAAGGTTGGGATGTTGGTGTCAGTCTAAACTGGCAGTGAGCACATTTAATTGATAACCAATACGTTTCTGATCAATCGGGTACGTCCATGGGCTTAGAAAAAGATTTTTCTATTTTAGTGTCATGGAATGATATTCGATATTTTGATGATTCCCAAAGCAGCAAATTACTCTGCGGCGGGAATATGAAAGATGCAACGTCAATAAACAGACTGGGCCTGAATTGCGAGGTATATATTGCCAATCTAATCAGCTCAAAATAGATTTTCATGTCACGTTCTGGTGTATCTTTAGTTTGGAAAGGTGCTTCGACCCCGGAGCTCTTTACAAACCGAATCAAAATGGAAGGAATGATAGCCCTGAGCCGGGCTCGCAAAGCCGACTGCCTCCACTGCAACGTGCGGTATGCTGCTCGAGATCCGCAGCTGGACTCCTGCCTACGTCACGGTTTGGACAGGCACTCGCTGCCCGGTGTGAGACGTATACGTTCGGAGGGCGGGTGCCGGTCTGAGTCGGTCCATTATGTCACCGGTGCCCCAAGAATAGTTCCAGTGTGTCCTGCCATGCACTGAGGCGGGTGTGACGTCCAGAACTTAACTGTTGTTGGGCCAAACCCAGAAGAAACAGGGGCTCTACTGTTTCCCCACGTCAGGCACACCCTGACGTACACACAGACACACACACAGGCACACACACACACACCCGTACACACAGATGCGCACACATGGAACCGTTTAACTCGTCTTACCCTGCCACTGCTCAAAATGCCTGCAGCGTAAACACTTGCAGCAGATCGTAGCCGCTGATGCCCCGTTCGAGACACGAGTGATGCTAACGATATGTAGCTTCAGGTTTGGCCACACATGCGCCTGCATGTGCGAGCTGGCGTCGGGGACTCGAAATGATGCTAAGTGATTTATTGTTATGGATGGCCGTCGTTTTCAACAATTGTCCACGTGAAAGCGAGGATGTGCTCAGCCAGCTGGGCCGCGGTAATTTGCCGATCAACAGGCAAAGTGAAAGCCGGCCCTAACGCCAAAATCTTGAAAAAAATGCATCTCTAAATGTAAGAATTATAGTATGAGATGGAAATCATGTTAGGGACTACAGAGGAAAATTAGCTACTAGCTAACTCTGGTAAGGCCGAGAGCTGTGCACTGTCCCTGTTCAATAGGCAAATACAACAAATGAATAAATGTTAACGGGCTTTATTACCTCGGTCGTCATATGAATGAGGGAAAGTCAGACTAATTTAAATTCAAATATCAATGTCTGCTCACTCAGGCGTCCCTTTTCAACACATCCGAAACGACTTTCGATGTGAAATTTGAGAGAAATTTTGAGCACATTTATGCCATGATGCAGCTAAAAAGTTAAAAGAAAAAAAAATGTATATGTAGAGTAGCTTCAGTTTGAGACAACTTAATAGCTTTAATAAAAAGCTAATATTGAATACATTCCCACCGCGTTCCCACCGACGTTACGTTAAAAAAACCTCCCCTCGATCCCGAACTTTTCTCAAAAAAAAGTACCAAGTCGCGATGGAGTACTTTTAAGATTCAGGAAAATTCTGTTTGTTCATTGACATGGCATCAAAATTAAAGTACAGTACGAGTACTGTTTAGGCTGCATGCTAGTAGAATTACATGCATGCAGCCTCTTCTCGAATCAGCCTGATTTGAATAAATTCTCCGTGGAAAGATTACCAGGAGCTCCATTACCCGGGTAAATGAATTCCTGGAAATAAAAAGTTCCCGGGAATGTTAGTAAGAAGGGGGCTAAAGCAGCGGCTGCGGCACCTGAGGATGAACAGGAAAGATGAGTGGCTGCATTTGAATGGGGGCAGGTGCGGATATAAATGTGTCAACTTTGTTTTTTTGTGTTTTTTTTTGGTATTTTTTTCCTCTGAGGGTATTATTGCCGGGCTGTGTGAGGCTAATTGTGGTCCGCGCTTCCGTGTGCTTGAGGTCCCAGGCTTGGCCCCGCCCCCCCTCCTCCAGAGACCGTCACCGCGCGCCCGCCCACCAACCAGCCGGCGCGCTCGCGCCTCAGACGCAGGCGCGAGCCCGCCGGTGACGAGCTCGCGCCTACGCGGTTTAAAACGGATGTCAGCAAATAAATCCGAGCACAGAGCAGAGAGCCGCCCGGTCCGGCCACACACACTCACACACTCACACACTCGCGAACACACACTGACTCACAGTGACTCGCCACCGAGGAGACGGTTCGCTCAGAGGAGAGAAGACGCCGACGTTTACGGACAAACAGAGCGAATCGAACCTTTTTTTTTTTCCCTTTTATGCTGTGTGCGTGTGTGTGTGTCACCGTGCAGCGAGCCAATCCGGCTCCATGTGAGCGCGTTTCGTGGACTTCCAGCCGTCCGAGTGTGTGAAAGAACGGAGGCTCCGGGGGTTTCTGCTGTTCACCTGCGGCGCGCCACCACACACCGTTTGCATGAAACTGCGGCCAGGTAAGAGTCCACGTTTATAAAAGAAGCGCTTTAAAAGTTCATTAATCATTAATTATTTTTTTTTGTCCATGTTGCGTGTTTTCGCCTCGATGTTAGCAAGTCTCATACGGCGAATCTGTCATTCCACTGTTTTCTCGGCTCATTTCCCTCGCGCATTCGCCGTAAATCGCATGTTCGCGTCCCCCGAGATGTCGCTGCTGCTTTTTTACTTTTTTTTTTTTTTTGAGGTAATTCTGCGTGAAAATGAAAACGAGCGCAGGACTCGTAAGGGACCAAAAAAAAAGGGACTAAAATTCAAAAAGTCGTTCGTGCGATACATTTCACGGGCCTACAAGGAAAAAAAAATGTGTTTTTGGATCTGTCCTGAACTGAAGATCGTTTTTAGATGTCCTCAGAACCGAGTATCTCCATGTGTTCTTCTGGCTTTCTGCAAAAAAAAAAAAAAAATGTTTCACGTAAACAAGCGGACGTGTTCTTTAAACTAGCCCGAGAGTTGCAAGAGGACGCCGTTTTGTGTTTGACAGGCCACTTTGTTTACTCTCCTCTCCTCCAAAGTTGCCTTGTGTGTGTCTGTGTGTGTGTGTGTGTGTGTGTGTCTGTCTGTGTGTAAACACATCTGTATACAAATTTGGAATCCGCATCGTTTGATTGAAGATCTTCCCACTGCGCCCAGTTCCAGGGGAAAAATCTGATGTACAGTAGCAATGTTTTGATGCCAAAACTGGCGCCTGTGTGTGTGTGTGTGTGTGTGTGTGTGTCTCTGCCAGTGAAAGTTATTGTGGCTGTAAATTCTGCCGCCCGCTCATGCTTGCGTGCATGTCCCGGGCCAGCGTGGGGGCGCCGGGGAGGCATAACTCGCGTCTCCTTTTTTTGTGGCGAGTGACAAACTCTCCCAGGAGCGCGCCATTGTCTGCGGGAGAAATATTTAGAGGAGGGGGGGAATGTAAAGCTGCTTCCTGCACGGGAGCCCACTAACAATGGCCTCCACCTTGGAACAGTCGGCGGGTCCTCGCCGCAATCACTTCTGAGGAGGGAGCGAGGATGTTTGAAAGAATGGCAGAGAAAAAGGGGGGAAAAAATAAAGTGGAACACAATGGGGAACCAGGCGGTTCTCTGGGTCTGTAGGATGGGAGACAATGGGAGGCCGGCGGCTCGGTTGCATAAGACTCGAGGCAACGAGGTCACACTCGTCTGCCCCGTGGTCGGTGGCATGAAGGCCGCCGTCACCTGCGGACGCCTTCGCAGCCACTTTCGGTCCTGATTTTTGCCGTCCCCAAAGGCTCCAACGCCGCGAGGCCTGAACCCCCCCCACCCACCCCGAGACGGGCACGGTGTAAATATTTAATAGCTGGCGTCTGCGTAAATGAATATTCCGCGCCGAGTGCGTCACTTTTGTAAATGATCCCGCTCGGTGGCCTTTCTTTTTCCGCGCTGTGGTTCAGCACAGTGCTGACTGCATGTCTTCGCCGAGGAGGCTTGCGGCGTCGGAAGCCCGCGATCGCGGGGAAAATGCTCCCCGACAAGCGCAGAGCCGCGTCAAGTAAAAAAAAAACAAAAAAAAAAACATTCCACCTCCACAAAGTGCCCCCCCATCCCCACTTTCGTCATCTAACAGCCGAACAGAGCTGCGGCGTCCGTTCCCCTCCATTATTCACGCGTCTCTGATAGGGACCCGCTGACGTCGCTCTCTTTATCTGCCTCATTTCAGACAAAAGCACTGGATGCAACCACGCTCCATTTATAGAAGGAAGGTGGGAGAGTGGCAGAGCCTCTGAGCAGGACCGGCTGACCGCGGGCAGTTGCACCTCAGCTATAACCTCCACCAAGCTCAGCGTGAAGCTCAACATGTCCCTCAGCTCTTTCCACCTCATGCAGACCCTTAAGAACTCCCCCGCCGCGCTGCGGCGCCGCTTCCGCCGCGACCGCACCGAGTCCCTGTCGCACGGCGACCCGCTTTTCAAGGTCCACTATCTGGGCACGGAGAAGATATTCTCCCTGGACCGCGAGCAGGCCCAGGACGCCATCAGCCACTTGCTGGAGGGCATCGCCAGCGGGAAGAAGCTGAGCAAGGACCACGCCCTGGTGGTGCGGCCGCGGTACGTGGAGGTCAAGGAGCTGAGCACGGGCCGGCAGCTCACCAAGACGTACCTGCAGGACATCGCCTACTGCGCCGCCGACGCCAACCGGCCCAACGTCTTCCTGTACATCTGCAAGCATCAGGGGCAGCAGCTGCAGTGTCGGGTGTTCTGGTGCAGCCGGGCCGAGCGGGCGCGGGACATGACGGCCTGCCTGGCGCACTCCTTCCAGCGGGCGCTGAGCGACTGGCAGCAGGACGGCTCGGCCACGCTGCTGCCGGGGGAGGGGAAGGGGACGCGCGGCGAGGAGTCGCCCGACGCCAACGCCAAGAGCTCCACGCTCCCTGCCAGTCTAGGAAAAGGTGAGATGCCAAAGGAGAATGTTAAGTTGTTTCCCCCCCGCCCCCTTTTTCCCCTTGGGGTTTCTAGTCAGTGTGACTCGCTATTCTAATCACACTCCCCTGGTCTCAAAGTGGTTTAGAAAGATCTCCCGAGATGCCGCTGACCAAGCGCAGCCAGCGAAAGCAAACAGAAAAGCTGCGGTTGAGGTCAAGAGGTGGTAAATGAGTAGCCTCACTAGAACACTTAAGTCAAGGCTGACCGGCTCTGTTCATAATTAACATCCAAACAGCAGCGTGAGTTTTTTCTTTCATCTGCAGCTGCCCGGCCGGCATCACTGACCTCACTGTATTTCTCTCTCCTCAGTCCGCTGGAAGAAGAGAGGCTCTGTGTCCCGCAGCCCCCTCAGGGCCATCACCAGACGAGGATCTGCCTCCGACAGCTGGAACTGAGGCCCCGCCCCACCTCGCGCACCTCGCCACCACACCTAACCCCCTCAGACATTGGACTGCACAAACCTGCTGATAACCTCAAGGATGGCGGCGCAGGAGGGAGAGGGAGGTGACGATCGCGACGCTGAAGAACCGGGAAGTGGGTGGGAGGAACTCCATAATGGGACGTATGAGGGCTCGCGTTGCCTATAATCGGCGAGCGATCCGACTCGGGAGGTTTTCGGCGCCGTCCGTCGACTTTTGCGAGGCAGCACGAGACGCCACTGACGGCCGCCTTTCTTCGCCTGTCATCGGCTACGTGAGACTTGGCCGCACGCCATTTGAGGACGGGCCGGTCCGCTTCCACGCCTCCGTTACTCTTTCTCTGGTCGGCCTGTTTGCGTTGGTGGCTGCTATTCGAGGCCACCGAGGGCGGCCGCAGAGGGAGAGAGAGACACGACAAAGATGGCGGCTGCTGGCCAAATGATCCACAGACCAAAACTGGAAAGAGACGATGAGTCTTGATTTCCGAAGGCTGTTTTTTTTTTAATTTTTTTTTTTTTTATTTAACTGACATTTGCGACAGATCATAATTTCCC
>CAAKHG010047765.1:0-19273 GCA_901007715.1 Dactylopterus volitans
TTGTGTGCTGAAGGTGTGAATGATGTTGACTACAGCCTCTACCCCAGCTGGGAGCTGCAGAGGGACTGGCTGACAGCCTATCTGGAGAGCTACAAGCACAGCTCAGGGCTGGAGGTCCGCGTTACAGAGGCAGAAGTTACGAAACTCTACATTCAAGTCTGCAAATTCTCTCTGGTGAGTCTCCGCTGCTGCTCCCTCTGTTGAAATGTTGAAATATGTCATTATGAACTGCCTAAACACTTTGGAAAGACTCTCGCAAAGTGACAAATCTCTCAACAGCTACTTCCTTTTTTTAAGTTGTGCTCAAGGAGAGACTCAAATAACTCAATATTATGAGATTAGTGTGCACATTTCGACAATATCCTCATGTGTGCAGACGTCTGAAACGGCACGCGGCAACACCTCGCCATCATCATATTTTAACAATTTACTTTTCCAGCACCAGGGGGAAAAAAAGAGAGCGAGAGAGAGAGAGAGAGAAAAAAAGAAAAGAAAACCCTCCTCCCAAAGAAAACCGAACCCGATCCACAGCTGACCATCACTGTTCAAAGTCTGATGGATTCCATCTGAGTTGATTAGAAACTGCCGCAGGGAAAAATGAGAGGCAGCAGCCAAAATTATTTTTCTTATGACCACAATTTTCATTCTTTGGTGGCTCAAGTGGTTCTGGCCTATCTCTACGAAAGTGCTTTCATAGTTCAACACATCGTGTCCAATTGTCCTACCAATTTCAGAGTGGTGTGTATGTCTCTTGAAATAGGCGAGAAATGATGAAGAAGCATATTACTTTTTAAAATAACTTGTGCATGGGCCAAAAAAAGAAGGTGGCGGGGAGGTAAGTGGGGAGAAGAGGAGAGAGGAAAGAAATATGGCCTGGAATGGAGTAAGAGAAGTGATAACACCGTGCTGATTGAAATCAGATTGTCTATTACAAACCATGGAGGAGACTCGACTCAAAGGAAGTGGGAGAAACTGATCACTGAAGCTTAACAAGCCAAGTTTCCAACGCGACTTGTTTTGACAAGCCGTGTGTCAGAGTGAGGAATGGCGCGGCTGTCAATGCAGAAAAAAAAAATCACGCGGAAACTGCCATTTTTCATCGTTGGAGAGGGCTCACGCGGCGCGCTTGCGTTTAATCCCCAAGCGCTCAATGCCGTGTCATCGTCGAATATCTGCAATTAACATTTACCCTCTGGGCAAATCAATGAAGGTCCGCCAAATTATCCCGAACACGTATCGTCTCCCTTCTTTTTTTTATAAGAAATTGTAACTACCTCAACACCAGATTCCTTTTACAGCTGAAACAATTATTAAATCATCATTTGACCACCAAAAAAAAAAAAAATGAAGAGAAAAAGGGGAAAATAAGAATCACAGATGTACTGCGATGCCACCCTTCAGACTCATTGAAGACTGAATGATTTAATTTAAAAAAAAAAAAATCTGATTACCTAATGACAAATATATCCACAGCTCGATTTTTTTTTTTCAACCACAACCTGCACACTGAAACTTTTTTTTTTTTTTTTAACCCTTCGTTTGCATCATACAATTTATTTTGATTGCCACACATCATGATCAGGCTCAACTGCCTTCGGGGAGTTTCCGAATCGCCAGTAACCGGCGGTTGGGCCAGTTGTGCCACTATAGTCTTGCCGCTTTAGCCGTCCTGTATTTTCACTCCAGTTAAGCCTCCAGTTTGCCTCCTTCGCAATCGCTTCGCAATTGCCCGGAATGATCAAACTGCGGCGGACCGCGCGCGGCTGAGCGTCCCGTGCTGAGGGATCCTGATGCCTCTCAGGAAACGAGGACACCAGCCTGTGTGGCGGAGACAACGTCTGGCCGCTTGCCAAATGTGTGCGGCGTGGAGCTGCCTCTTTTGAATCTTAATCCTCGGCCAAGTGTGCCAAGGCGCAGTTGGGGTCTTTACGACTCGCCCCTCTCCTCTGGAGGGATCCCCCCCCGCACCCCGCCCCCATGCTGTCAAGCCCGCAGCCGCTGCGTGATGTCACCCCTCGCCACACATACGCTCGTCCCACCGCCCCCATTTTTCTCAATGGCTCCCTGTCACTGATGGTCTCTGCTTAGTGTTGAACGAATGCTCTCTTAATTGAGAGAAGTTATTAATCATAATGGAAATGTGTTCAATCTCTCTCCAAATAAAGAGAGATTGGAGATGAAAATCTGCCAGGGAGGCGGGGAGCCAAGGGAAAACCGCACATTGGTCTTCAAGTATTTCATTCCGCCCTTTATTTGATTATCAAATAAAAATGTGATTATATCACTGGGCCACAGAACAGAGGCCTGTCTGGATCTTATTAGGAGCCGCTATTAGTGGTCCTACCATGAAGATTTACAATAAGGGTGGAGAACAACAGAAATTTATGGAGGCATAGAAGTCTGCAAGCCTAAGTGGGCAAGGCCATTAAGGAGGGAACCATTCAATACGGAGGTTTGTCATTCTGACTGAGCAGCGTGCAACTGGCGTGCTGCAGCAGCAGCGGCGGCGGCGGCGGCAGTTATGACATGACAACTGGAGGTCAGTGAAGTGTGTGTCTGCAGTTCTGCTCGCTGCCATGTGGGAATGCAGCAAAGCAGCAAAGGCGCGCAAAAGGAAAAAAAAAAAGTGTACAATTTTACATGGTTTTTCTTTATTTCCTTTGGAAACATATTGCAGTTTTGGTGAGGCAGTTTGGTTGAGCGGCCGCGTGCAGCTCGTGAGCCGGTCATCCAGACGCAATTGCGGCCTGTCAGCAAGCATCCGCCCGCTGGAGTGTTGTAGAGATGGTGACATTTGACCCCGGCGTGACCTCCTGGTAGGGGGGGGTTGGGTGGGGCAGACGCGGCGCGCTTTTGAAGCCTTAATTGGATCATCAAAAGGAGGCATGGCGGAATTGCGCGGCGGTCCCCTTAAATCAGACACTAAGCATTGTGCTGATCCCGCCGTGTTGTGTGATGTTGGCGTTAGTTAAGCGATCGATGAATGCGCAGCTGGCGCTCAAACGCCGTCGTTCAAACTTCCTTTTTGTTTTTTCCCTTCTCCTCTGTGCAATTTACCTCCAGTGTTTGCTTCCGTCCTCTACCTCGCATTAATTTCCTGCATTGTATTGAAGCTGCTCTTTCTCTCTCTCTCCAGAATTCCAAATGGCTCTTTCAAGTTAACTGCTGATTCAGACGCGCGACTTTGCAACAATAACAGCAGCCGTATTATTGTCTCTTTTGGATCACGCCGAGCAATTTCCATTCATTTGTTTTACAAAGCAGTAGAAAGCAACGTGTGCCTGCAGGGTTGGAAAGTCACACGAGGGGGAAAAAAAAAAATCTATTTTCTACAAAGCTTAAAACCTACTTGTCCGCTCCTTTTAAATTTTTTTTTTTCTTTCTTTTCCACCAGGCATCAAACTTCTTCTGGGGTCTCTGGGCCATCCTGCAGTCACGATACTCCTCCATTGACTTTGATTTCCAAAGGTTTGTGCTTCTGATGGTACTTAGCGGCGTAATAAAGAGAACAAAGTGCGTGTCCTCAGCTGAAGTTGTGTCTGGGTGTCACGTTGCGTAAACGGCGCTCCAACTCCCTGCTGCGAGAAAGTGGGACTAAATGAACCGGCTGCAAACTGTTAATACTAAAATCCACATGACGGTGACACTGAGCACCACCTCAGCGCTTGTTTAATGTGCAAACATTTGAAACCGCAAAGAAAATTACGACTCGAGTGCAATTTCACGGGACTATTCTATTACTTAAGTACATCACTTAAATATACACAAATGGAAAAACATATCCAGCGCTCGGTGTTTTATTGCAGTGTTTAGACAAACAGGGTCTTCATGAGGATCGCCTGACAAAGAATTTGTTGGCAGAGAAATTGAAAAAAAAAAAAAAAAAAAAGGACGGAGAACTCAGGCCTGGAGTGTGGAGAGAAATATAGATTTAGATTTTTTTTTTTTTCTCCCTGCGCTTCGAGATTTTTGTCTATCCCAAATCCGACATAAAGCATTCAGGACAGACTGCCCCCCCCCCCCCACACCCCCACCTCCTCCTTCCACCTCTCCTACTCTTATTGTAACTTTGAAATGCAGACAAAATATTTACACATGAAATATGCCTCCTCTTTTTTTTCCCCCTTCCTTTTTTTCACCGCACACCACGAAAAAGATGAAAGCTTCACCTTCTCAAAGACTTTCCAAAAACTGGAGCCTAAATTTTAAGCTATATATATATATATATATATATATATATTTCATAATATTATATGTTATGATCGGCGTGAGTAGTCCTCAAACAAGTACCCTCAAACAAGTCCAGGAGACATTCCTTACTTCCAGAAGCCAGACAATAAAGTTCAGGAAGGTGAAATGTTTCCCTCCACCCATCCCTCGCCCCCGACCCCCAACCCGCGCTCCCTCTCTGCACGCCCCACCACCACAGTTGTGATCATGATCCTAATCACTATTGACATACGGCACCCTCCCCTCTGTGTGGCTTTCCGTGCCCGCTCGCTAGATCAGCGACAGGGCCCTCGCCTCATTTCGATCTGGACCTCGGAGGAAATGTGATCCAGAGGGGTGCCGAGGCACAGAGGCACTATTGTTTCAGTGCCGTCAGTCCTCCCTTACATATACGTCTCTCATCCCCGGCCGGGCCACATGCGTCTGCTAAACGTCTGCTCCCCTAAGCCACCGGCTGAGGTTGTCCTTAAGTGCATGGCGAGGGTCGGGTTTCCCCGCTTTAACTGGAGGGTTAAACTGGAATGAGCTCAGAGAGCAACAGTAACGATGGGGGACCCAGTCCACCGTTTGAAAGTCTTGCTACCCTGCTAACCTCCTGTCACCCCCCCGCACCCAGACACACACACACGCACGCACACACACATTTACACGCGCACACATAGACAGACACAGTTGCCCGCCAACTCCACTTTCGGGGAGTTCTTGATTATCCGTGCCGTAAACACGGCACATAGACGCCGCAGACGGCGACGTTTAAACTTTTATCACGTTCACAATGCACATGGCAACAGCGCTTTTTTTTTCTTTTTTTTTTTCAAAAGCACTTAAATTGCATATAGCGACAAAGTAACGTTTGATGTAAGTAATGTCTCACTGGTGTTAGCAAGCTTGTTATCTTCGGAGACCCTCTGTCCTTCATCGCCGCCAAGGCCGATGTGAAATATTGAAAAACAAAAGTATAAAACTGAATCGGCTCCTCTTTGGCCCTGAGCCGCGGCGCCGCGCTAAAACCCAGCCGGGTAACTTCCACGCAAGCTCTCAGACGGACCACAACAACAACCAGCCAACAAAGAGCCAAACCGAACTCACCGGGATGAGAGCGTGACCTCCCTGGCTATATCATACCAGCAAAGCTAAATCCCTGTTATTGTCTGTGGCAGCTGATCTGCTGGCAAACTACAGCAATCATGAAGTGCGGGGTTACGCGTCTGGGCTGAGAGCCGCAGGACCGATACGCACACTAAATGTACCGTAAAACAAATTGTGCCTCTCTGCTTCATAATCACTGCAAAAGAGCGTTTGATTCAATAACGAGCTTTGACCACAATTCAGCATTATGACCCCGGCCTTTCCCCAAACATGTTTCATTATCTAGAACATTAAAAAATAAAAGAGACAGAGAGAGGGAGAGAGAGAGATGGAGAGAGAGAGAGAGAGAACACTTACTGCTGTATTGTGCTTTTGTGAAGTTCTGCGGAGGAAAGAGACAGGAAGCCATGGAGAAACCCCGCTGTGTGTGCATGTGTGTATGCGTGCGCGCGTGCGCGCGCGTGTGGGTGTGTGAGAGAGATTAACCCATTTACACAGTCGCATTGTGGGGGCGGACTGTGGTAAGGTTAAGGTAGGGCCAGGGTTTGGCAAGTGGTGGTTATGGTTATAGTTAGGGTAAGTCTCCAGGAAATTAACGAAGGTCAACGTCCTCTGAAGCGATGGAAACGGGATTCTGTGTGTGTGTGTGTGTGTGTGTGCGTGCGCGTGTGTGTGTTTCCTCCCACTCTTATCCCCCTGAGCCAAATCTCTGCCGGCTTCCCAACAAGTGACAGGCGTCGGCCGGGCCTTGTGCTTTAACCAGGGCCAGATGTAGATGTGACAATAGGGAGCCACAAGGGGAATGCAAACCCGCCCTCCCTCCACGGCCCATATTTACTTTCCTTATATGATTTTATTCATGTGTTGAAAGTGTCTGTGAGTCAGTGGTTTAGATTTGTGGACGCGTTGGCAAAGCAAGCCGTTATTTGACAAAGACATTATTATGAGGAAATGAACAAGGAGGAGGCCCACTGTTTGGAATAGCCCGACGAGCGAAATTTGGGGAGTCGTGTACAAAAGCACATTGTGAAACGGAATACCTGCCTTTGGAGGGACTTCGTTTTTTTTTTTCCTCCCTACTTTTGCTAAATAGAAAAACGTCTCGGTTTCATCTCTGATCATGATAAACATTAAGCGCGCTCGTTTTAGGTGTCGGTCTTAATAAAAATAGGAATGAATGGGATCGTCTGTGAAGGCTGCTGCTCTATTAAATGGGTAGCTACACTCAAACACAAGTCTACTTACAGCATAAATGGCATGAAGGGTTTGTGTGTGTGTTTTCTTCTGTTGAGGTGTGGGGGGGGGGGGTTGTTGCCCATGAAGTTAGAATTAAATATTTCTTACCTCCTCTCATGAAACTATTGTGACAGCGTGATTTATTCTTGATAGATAAAGTGCACATCCTCTCAAAACTTTATTGATCAAGCGGGTTGGAGGTGATTGCTGGCGGGTATAAATCGGAACGAAAAGAGGAATGTGTCTGAAAACAAAATTATTTCAGTTTTGTGGGCAACAGCGTGTCAGAGCAAAATGTGCAGTGATTTCATCCAATCAGGTGCTGCGAAGCAGAGGGCCGTCGATCGCCTGCGGCGGCGTGGAAGCTTTCTTCGAATTATCCTTCGCCCCGTTCCGAGCAAACACCAAAAAAAAAGAAAAAAAAAACCCACAAGGAGAAAAGTGAAAATTGTTTTGCCCAGCCGTCGCGTTTCCAAACCTTTTACTTACTGTTTTGCAGCGACTCAGGTTAGACACACACGCGCCGCGCCGCCTGACGACCGCCAGCCACAGGTGTGTGTGTGTGTGTGTGTGTCTGTGTGCGTGTGTGTCTCTCTATGTAAAAGCATCACGTTAACGGCGCGCAAAAGAATCCAGACAAAAGGGGAAACCAGAAAGAAGAATTTCAAAGACCAGACAACAGAAGTCAAACGCTGACACAATAATCGGAGGGAAGCATTTACGACGGGATATAAGAAACTAAAAGGCACGTGTCTGAATTATCTTTTTTATCTCGGCGAGCAATAAGAGAAAGGCAACTGATTTGGCATTGAGGAGTTTGTTGAAAGCGCTGATTAAATGACAAGACTCCTCTGCCTGCCGCTGTCTCCTGTGCTTTTGAAACTTCACTTAATTTCAAAAGGTATAATATGATGGTCAAGGGCAACAGAGTACTCAGACATAGTTTTATTGAGGCGTTCGGTAATATGGCTCGAGCAGATACAAAACCACTTTTCCTCGCAGTTAAGTTGTGAGACGCACCGGAGCTCCGGCGCCCCCCCCCCGCCACCCGCCTGCCAGCCACCCCGCCCGCCCGCCACCCCTCCCCACGCTATTCAGAGCTCCGCTGAATAGATGCTTGATGCTATATTGCCTTGCACGTTTCCCAAACAAAAAAAAAAAACCCCGCGCCCACCGCTGAGGTGCAAGCGGTCCTGCAGCGTGACCTGTGGTGAAAGCTGCGGAAAAAACAAAACAAAACAAAAAAAAAAAACGCACAATGGCGCCGTCGTGCTAACTTCCACATCTTTAGGGTTATTTCATGGCGTTTTTGCGGCATTCATCCTGGACGAGCGCGTTGCCTGACCCCGGATCATTAGCCAGGTTCTGGTAAATTATTTCGAAAAAAAAAAAAAAAGTGCGTTTCAGATCGGTGAACGCTATTAATTGAGATCATTAGCGCGCCATTGACCGGCATTCATAGGCATTCATACGTTTGCAAGGTTTCTCTTTTTGTGTCAAGATGTCGTCTGCCATCATGAAAAAAAAAAAAAACTGTCATTGTGTCAGCTTACTGTAAATTAAGTGCAATTCGCGATTAAATAAAAATCGCACTGCAGATGCCTAAAAATCACGTGGCTTCGGATAAGGCGAGAGATTTCTTAATCATCAGTTAAAACTCCATTTTGTTGTATTATGCGCATACTTAATGAATCTCGATAGTGAGTGAGCTCCTTATCACTTCCATTTATTGTTGTGCACTTTTATTTGATGGACACTGGTATATGCCTGAGATCCAATATTGCTTTTGTGTCTTCCATTTCGAGGGCAAAAATATGTGATCGTTTTAACACCCAGTCCAGGTCACCTTGATAAAATGTAGATCTGCCGCCTACAGATTTTCATTTCAGTTGAGGCTTTGGACTCTTAACAGAATAAAAACTGCCGTGTTTGAACAGACCAGAACTTGCAACAATCATATGAAAACACACAAACCACCTGGACACTCTGAAGCAAAACGCTTTTTGGCTAAAACCAATTTTTATGAAATTTAAAGTGATCACACATTGCTATCACTATAGAAAAACAACACTATCCATGTTCATATCGGTCGTCTATAAGCTTAGCCTTATTCTCCGCTCTTTCAAACCCGGCTGTGGTTTTCACAAAAAAAAAAAAAAAAAAAAAAAAATCAGGTTTGACTTGCAACGCAAAGGAAATGCCATGAATCAAAACATCTATTAATGGCAAAAAAAATCCACTTACATGGATATTAATCAGGCGTGATGTTATGACAAAATATTATGTCACCTCAGCCACTAATTCCATCAGTTTCCATTCAAGCATTAGTCAGCACTGAGTTAAAAAGAGGCGCTGAAGTAAAATATATAAAATTGTAACCGCTGTAACATGGCTGGAACTGCAGTATGATACTGTTAAATCAATTTAATTTGCACTGTGCCAGACCAGGCTTAAACAATTTGGAAACTGAACTAACTTCAGCGCAACCGTACCAGCCTACTTTTGCCGAGGAAAGCTCTGCCAACGCGGCTCTGGCTTTAGAACATATACGTGTATGTTCTATTTAAGATTTAATGTGCAAAATAATACCAGAGAAAGCTGAGTCTTGAGAAATGGAGAAAACAGATTGGGACTCTCTCGTATCTTCTCCTGACGGCTCTGATCTGCTGCCTGGCTTCCAAACTGAAATTTCTTCAGGTTGAAGTTTCAATAGTCACCCTGAATAAATCAGCGTGCTTCCTTTGCAGACATCTCTGAGAGGGTTTGTTTGTTTTTTTTAAAAAATGATTCATGTCATTCCTCTAGTCCGGGCTCCGTTTAGAAAAACCAGCGATTTTACCACACCAGCGCACGGCGCAGACAGTCTAACTGTTGTTAGCCGGTCGAGGGGCTCGACCAACCAGCGGCGTCCATCAGCTCGGCGTTGATCCACAGGAACAAGGCGGTGAAGCGTTCACGCCGGCAATGGTTGTAAACGCTTTGCGTGGCCACACCGGGAGGAAAAGAAAGAAGGGCGCGTGGTGGTCTGCGCTCACTTGCCCGAGACTCAGGGTTCCTAAATTGGGATTCTTATGTTGTTGGGGTTTTTTTTTTGGTTATTGCTTAAGAGGACCTCTTGGAAATGATGTGGGCAGGATCGTTTTCACTTTTGAAATGGGCATTCAGCCGGTGCTGGTCTCTCCTGGTCGACTTGAAGGGTGTCTTACAAGAACAGCCAGAGCGTCCACATCAACACACTCTCCATTGTCCGTGCGGGTGGGTGAGGGTATAATTTGGAGGACGTGTGTGTATGTGTGTGTGTGTGTGTGTGGTTCTGAAATGATCCCTAGCAGCAGTTTGGCTTGTGCTTTATGTTTTTTTGTTTTTTTTTTGTATTCAAAGAGTGATTAGTGGAAAAATCTTGCGCTCTCTGATGTGTCCCATCCTCTGCTCTCCTCCCAGATACGCCATGGCGCGACTCAACTACTACTTCGAGAAGAAAGAGGAGTATTTTTTATTGTCAACACGCTGAAACTAGAAGTCCCCCATACCCTTCGCCGTGAGTCCATGATTAGTAAATCCCCTGTGGAAATGAGGGCACAGAATAAGTTCATAAAATTGTCCCCAATTGTCTGTTATTTTAGCCAGTAGTGTGATTTAATATGTTTTGCTATTACTGTGATTTTCGAAAAATATTTGTTTTACCACAGTCAGTATGCCGATAAGCCTTTTTGGCAAATTGGAACGGCGCTCGTGCCAAAAACACATTAATTGGATCCACGCTTAGCCAAGTCACATAAAGCCGCAAAACTGAGCTTGATCATAAAACCCATAAGAGAGTTATTTGCAGGCTTTCTCAGTGTGGGCCGCAGTTTTCGATGGAAAACAAGTCCCCATCTCAACTCGTTTTACTGTACCAAGTTGTGGGTTACTCCAAGTCCTTAAAGAAGAACAAAAACAAGAGAAAAATAAGACAACGTCCATGCGCGAGGCGCAGCGGGTTTGACGAGACCGGGGGGAAATGAACAGTACTGCACATGTGGGTGGATGCCGTCTTAATTCATCGAGACAAGAAAACAGCTGAAAAACGTGACAGAGAACAACAAGCAGGACTCGGGGATGCGGAAGGACGGATCCTGGACATCGGGGACGTGAACAGGGCGGCGTAGGTGGAGAAAGGAGACGTGCATCCAACAGTTTGGAGACTTTGGACAGGCATTGAGGATCTTGGAAACCGGAGCCTTGAAAATCTTGAAACTGGTAACATGGTTCAGTATGTGGGGAGAATAATCCCGCAGCGGCCCACATCCCTCTGGCAACGGGTTTAAGACTGAGCATACACGTCATTCTGCTGCCCCCATTGTCCACCCAGGACCATAATGACGCGCCTCCTGCCCTCATCAGCTCGAGACAAGTTACTTGATCAGCGAATCGTCCAGTGGAAGATATCCAATTGGAAAAAAATTTTTTTATTCCCCCCTCAAATTTTGTGCTCCAAACAGAAATTGTAATAAACAAATCACCCAAAGCTAAATGAGAATGTATGATTTTCCTTACCACCCTTTATTTAGGTTCATCCTCCTGCTGTGTGACATTTTGCACATGGACGCTCTCACCATGGTGACGGAGCTAGTCAGCAGGGCGGCGTGGAAGCTAGCGAGATGGACCCATCACCTGGCTAGCTGAGGCTACGCCATTCATGCATGTATTGCTTGAGCAATGCCATGAGGACTGGAATTTTTGTTTTTGTTTATGTTTTTGTTTTTCTGTCGTTCATGGAGCCGACATCCGGCACAGCGACAGGTCCCCTGCAGACTACGAGCGAAGGGTTGTGTAGCTACAGTTTTTTCGTGATCAGTATGCCAACGTCGTCTAATGCTGAACAGTTAATATCGCATTTTTTGTTTTCTGTTGATTTAATGCTGAGTGACGATATGAGAAATTATATAATAATGTTACAGTATAGATGATCAGATGACATATGCCATATATGCTATAATATATCATAGTTTGGAAAAATGTAAGAATGCATCCGGTTGGCTCTTGTGTTCTGTTATGGACCGCGGCGTTAAATAGTCACTAATATGAAATTGTCAGCTGTGCCTTGATACCATAAAAAAAAAACAAAAAAAAACCCCAATACCATTAGATTTTGTTTACTGTCGTCATATATCCATGTTATGATTTCACTTTTTAAGGAAAAACATGGTTTTACAGATCATATTTTACACAAAGCGATTCCTTTCCTTAAAAAAAAATCTGGCAAAAACTACCTCAAGATCTTGCCTCCTTTTTTTTATTCTTTTTTTTCCTCCTACAAGATCCTTATGAGCTGAGAACAACGACTGAAAATGAAACTATTAATCTGAGCTAGAAACACTTAGCAGCCACATGACATCGCCATGAAAGGTATGAGGAACAATAAGTCGAGCGGGCGCAGAACGAATGCCGGCGTTTAACCTCGCCATTTCTCTTATGGCATTTGCTTCTTCATTCAGGCTTGTGGATGTTCCAGGGAATTTAAAAAAAAAAAAAAAAAATACACTCAACAATTCAAACACAGGGAAGAAATTGTTAAGCAACTCAATAGTGCAGGGACCTGCATCCAATCAATCTTTCACGGCATGCTACAAAACATGGGATCCTCCACGAACCCTGGCACTGAGAGGAATACATATTAGAGGTCTGAAAGGGCAATATAAGACACAAGAAGAGAAGCGGCAGAAAACTTAATAAAAGCCATGTGGACTTGGTTGGCTTTTATCATTTCAGGCACCGGTTACTGCGACGTAAGACAACATTGCAGAAAGCGTCGCCGAGGTGAAATTGAGCCTGCATGGCATTACCAGATGAACTGTGGGGGGACAGCTGGCCCAGGAGGAGCCCAGCGAGTCTCCTCGCCTGCCTCCGGTGGCTCCGGGCCAGGCTCCCCTCGTCCGCTAGTCAAACGCAGATGCTCCCGGCTCGTCGAGCACCGACGCTCGGCCGCAGCTGTCCGTGTGTGGTCCCCACGCGTGAGCCCGCCCCGCCCGCCCCTCCCGCGCGGGTTTGCCGTCCACTCCGACGCGAAGCTCTGGCGTCGGCACGGAAATGCGCCGAGCGGCCCCGCCACCGCCGCCGCCGCCATCGCCGTGTGTGTGACGCACGCGCGACCAGGACCAAAGTGTGTTTTTCAAAACCGCGGCCGCAATCTTTTCCCCCCAAACTATCTGTTCTGTGTGCCTAACCCCAACCAGACATTGATTATAGCACTGAAATGTAATAAAACATGAGCAGTTGCAATAGCTCTGGAGCGCACCGTGAACTGCTCACATTTAATATCACTGTTGACACTTGTTGTGACTTGTTGCAAATGAGGAAGAAGCAGGTTGCAAATGAGGCGGGGAGTGGGGACCCAATCCGCAAGCCCCTCCCACCACCCCGGAACATATTCTGATATACTGATATACAGGTCCGAAGCCAGAATCGCCTAATATTGGCAAGGCTCGTTTCACATTGGAGTGAATAGAAAGCACACCACCTCTCGCGGAGATGGCAATGATGCTTTGTGTGTGGAGTGTGAAACGCAAGGGGGCGTAACAAAGCATGTGTAGCTGCATCTGTGCCGGGCTGCCCAAGTGCAACGTTCCACGCCAAACAAGGACAAAAACTTGGACGGTTTCATTTTTTTTTTCTCTTTTCTAAATGACCACTAAAACCATAAACACTTGATGGTATTTAAATAATTGTACCCCAGACTGATCGCTGCAAACCAGACAAGTAAATGCATCCCTCACATTCCTGGACCGCTCTTTGGTCAGTACCAGTGTTTTCTTCCTGTTTAAACGGACCATCTCAACGGCAGGAGCCACCTCAGACAAACCCCGAGCAGCCAACCTTGATTTTCTCAAGTATGCTGTCCAGAACCCTCTTGTGGTGTCCAGGAAACAAGATATCATAGTACTTTTTTTTTTATTTTTTTTTATTTTGAGTATGTGTTTTATTCATTCCGCGAGGCTGAATGAACACCTCGTCTATTATTCTGATAGACATTACAGGCACTATCATCAGCTGTCAGCTGGTCAGGACCATCGGGCCAAAATGAATGCAGTCTAATACAAACGGGACAAGTTAAACGGCAAATGTGATAATGTCGGGTTTGTTGTCGAGAGCGTTTTAGGGAGGCGTTGCCTCAGGTGAATGATGAATTTGGATCATGATAGTTTGTGATGCGACTGAACTCCGTAAACATGGTGTTTCCGTCACTGGACGCAGCCTCAGTGATATTAGCTAATCTTTAACTGATGCCGGGAAAACCTGCAGCAGCTATAGAATCAACAGCAGTGGGAAACGGTGACTGACGGATAAATATAAACAAAACTGTGAAATATAATATAAAATTTACACCTTTCACTTCAACAGATATGGCCACGCTTTGATAATTGCGCATTTGACTGTTTAACACACATTTTTGCTCTATAAATTGAACCATAACAGCCAATTTCTTTCACGTAAAGAACGATGGAATTTTTTTGCAGTTACCTTGTAAAGCACAGGGGCAGCTGGGTCCTATGTATTTTATGGGTTGCAGAAAATATATATTTGTAAAGTCTGGGGGTCATTTACTATAAAGGACCTTGGTTGTGTGCAGAAAGCATGGTTTAAATTCAAAAAAACATATATATGGCTTTTAAAATACTGTCTAGACTCTCAGCAACTGGAAAGTAAGGTCCGAAGTTTCTATTCTCACAGTTGGAATCAAAATAATCCTGTTCCATGGTCATAATTATTATGGCCACTAGAGTGCATCTACAAATAAAACACATAAAATAGGTCATTTTTGCTGCTTGCAATAAAAGCTCATCCTGCAGATATTATTGAGAGGAGAGTCTCATTTGATCAGTTGATTTCAACGTCAAGTAAACATCTATTTATTCCATACTGAACACACGGAGTTCAGTTCAGAGCTGCTTTATGTGTAAAGTGCCCTGATAACTTCTGTTGTGATTTCAGGGCATATAAATAAAACTGACTTGACTTATGTTGGAGCACGGCGTATACAATGCGCCATTTGTTAAGAAAATGCAATTACTACTGATTAAGTAATTTATCTTTTGGGCAAAATGGCGGCATGTTTTGATTTATGACAGAAGAGACCAGGGTCTGTGTCCCCGAGTCCCCCCTAGTAACCTGACGCATGTCAGTGCTGGAACGCTCATTCATCTGGTTCTAGTGGAATTCTTCCATCAGTCAACTATGTTAATATAACACATAAAATTAAAACAATATATTGATCATCTACTCCAGAGAGGTTTGCATTCAGTTCAGATCTGATTTGCTCACAAAAAGATGTTTTAGCCAGAGGATTTTGTATGTATACATATAAAAGAAAAATAATAATAATAATAATAAAAAACAGTATTTATGACTTGGCGAACCGACCGAAAGTAAAGGGAAAACAGTTTTTCTTCTTGAAAATAATGTCAACTTAAGTAGCGCTCATGAGCCCCTCTTTAAATCTGGAAGTGGGGAAATGTGATCTGTCATGCGCTCAAGTGCCTCGCGCTGGAAACAATATTGAAATGGACACGGCAGCAATACTTTCCTCTGTAAACACAAAACCTTTTTTTTTTCTTTTTTCCGCGAAAGCCCCCGTTTCTGTAAGTATCTTAAGTATTAGGACCGGTGTTTCACATGCTTCAATCCTGCATACAAGTGCATTAAATCAAGCGCACAATGATATTAGAGAACCAGACAGGAGGTTTAAAAAGTGGATACCATAAGTCCTAATAAGCGCCAAAGATCTGCCGCTGCTCCTTGCTTTCCTGTTCTAAGGTGACTCGCAGTGATCAAACGTGCTGTTATTCTTTTTCTCGTGGTTAAGGTTGCCATGTTAACCCTTTATCGGGCAAGGAACCATATATGGTAACTACTTTGCCTTGGATTTGCAGCCCAAATCTGCAGTTGTTTTTGAAAAGTCAAAAAAGGGAAGAAAAAAAAAAAAAAGTTCTCTAATGTACACTAACAACACTCCAAGGTCGAACTTTTAAATTTCCAAGCATTTCAATGGGTGCCCTATAAAGGCTTAACCTTGATTCAGTATTATGTGACAGAGCTGAAGGGCAATGGTGGCATAGCTGATGCACTAATAAAAAAAATAAATAAATAAAAAAGCACATTTATAGTAGCATGAAGATACCATGAAGAAAATGCAATTTTTTTTCCCTCTTACTGTATTAATATCATTTACAAATAATTTGCAGTGCTAATCACAAATGCATTTCTAACGGTATGTGGGACCGCCCGGATTATGTTCACTGTGACGTTTGGCTCCGTATCTGCATGTGGTGTGAACATACTCGTGCACATTAGTTCCAGTTTTTGAGTTTACTTTTTTTTCTATCTTTAATTTGAAATTCTTGGACAGTGCGAGCGGAGTTCAAGCCGGAGCCAAAGTCCTCGTTTGTGCGCACAGACTTGGCCCGTAAATCCGATTTTGAACAAAAAAAACAGATTAAAATGTAAGGAAAAAAAAAAAAAAGTGTGGTTAGATAACAGATCATACAAGGCCCATAAGTCTGATTGTTTAATCCTCCATAATTTTCAATATTCCACCACAAGCTTTCACAAACTTCACAAAAATGGCGCCAAAAATTATGATCTATGTGTCTTTACCACGGTGTCCCCTGACCTGCTCTCCCCCGCCGCCGCCCCCCCCCCAAAAAATGCCTTTATCTCTTTATTTATGCAAAACACAAAAGAGAATATGATTGTAAATTCAGTAGAAATGAGGGGAGGGCGAGCAACAGCGCTGTTCTTTACTTCCTCATGGCCGTACACAGTTCCACTTATCAAGGCTGCTGTGGCTTCTTTGAGTCAAACAATCCAGCTTTCAAAGTGGCTTTTTTTTTTTTTTTTGTCAAACATATTATATCTAAAATAGCACACTATTGCACTTAAAAACACCCAAGGATTTTTGCCTCAAAAAGAAAGAAATTGTGCTGTAGATTTTTTTTTCCCATTCACCTCTAATTGCATTAAAAAAAAAGAAGTATAGACCTTTATGCAGCGCTTCAGAGACATTGAAACACAGACACAGCTAAGGCAACTCCTTTCAAAAGCGATTTCTTTTTGTATGATTTCCTTTTATTCAGGTAGTGCATTTAGATTTTAGTTATTGTTGAAGGTCACCCAAGGCAGCTGACCCTTGGAAACCAACCCGCCCCCTCTCGCAATTTACATTTATTATTTTCATTAGATGAAAACTATCCCACAACGTGTTCAAGGTGAGGTCTAACAATACACTAGATAATGTACAGTGCATTTTTCTGAAAATCAGGTTTCTTAATTTCATCCATCGAACAAAACAAAAAAAAAACTAATTTAAAATGCTCTTTAACCGTGTCCCACCCTCGTGGGAGGTGCAATTTGAATGTTCACAATGTGATATTTGGGGCCGCGGTACATTTGTCACATGTCATACGATTTCTAACCTTTACAACTGTGACCGTCAAATGAAAAAAAAAAAAAAAAAACCAAGAAAAAGAAAGGCCTAAAAACAATCTTTGATAAATGGTTCTCCTCCTTATTCTGATTATGGCATTTAAACACAGCTCGTGCTCAGTGTCTGAACATTTTTCCGTTTTCCCAGCATGCATACTGTGGCTACCAGAGAGAGAGGGTGTTTGCTTCTGGGTGTCATGTCATCACTGAGGAACAAGGCTTTCTCTCTTGCTCTTTGAAAAAAAAAAAAAAATTACTTAAGTAATAAATTGCACTTCAGTCTAATAGATAAACCCGTCGCAGATGGGAGGTCAAGGCAAGGCAAGTCAACTCAAGTCTCCCTCACTTGCTCCCTACAAGATCTGATCTTTATACAGAAGATTGACCCATCTGATAATGATAGCAGTGCCTCCCAGGAATTAGTTCATAAATCTGGGACATTTTTCTAACATTGAATAATTCAGCAAACATCAACTGCCACAGCCGCAACCAAACCTGCCTCGCGCTCAATGCCGCCTGATGCATCCGAAAACTAAAGACAAAAAAAAAAAAAAAGTTCCGTCTTCAAGCGACCGCAGACGCGGGAACGGGTGCAAAGCTCCTGCCCCGCGATATCATGACTGCGGAAAAGGTGATCGTCTCGACGGAAGTGTGAGGGTCAATTATTCCCCCTTTTCGAAAATGAAAAGGCGTTGGAATGACGGCGTATCATGAGCGCATAGCTTAAAGAGGACCGGTAGCGCGGCGCAGCACATGACCGCTGTGTGCGCTTTAATGAGCAGAAGCCTCCATGATCATAAACAGGGTGGCTTTGATGCCTCATTGAAAAAGCCTTTTCAACACGTCTGAAGGGGGCTCCTCCTTTGTAATAACAATTTATAATTCTCTTGATCTAAAGGCTTGATTGGGTGGAGGGAGAAGAAGAAGAAGAAAAAGAAGCAGAAGAAGAAGGAAAAAAAAAAAAAAAAAGGACCGGATTTTGTTCTTTCAACAAGGTTCTCATGCTTGCCTAGAGGGCCCATCCAAGACCAGGCTTTCATGAAGAAAGCGTGTCCATACACCCCACCATCATGCCCACACTCCGAAAAAAAAACCCAAAAAAAAAAACGTAAAAATTCAAAGCCTTTATAATCACAGCACAGTTTATCACTATGTCAATATCCCCCTCACCCTGAGCTCTCAAAGTACAGCCTCAAATATCCTGTTTTCTTTTTTTTTTTGTAGCTTGTTTGCCTTGTTAAAGAAACTACAAGCCCATTTACCCCAAAAAAAAGTTTGACTATTTCCTAATCGACAATCGATGATTTATTCTAAACAAAAAGCTCGTAAAAGATGAAAGCCGCGTCGGTGACAATACATCAGCGCACGCGAATCCTAATGCGTTTTATTCATTAAGCAGACTTAAAGGAACGTACCTTGGTGGCGCAATCCGTGAGTGCTTCAGATAAATTTGCATGCAAATATTTCAATTCCGGCTTCTTAACGACTCATTTTATAGGTGAAGCGAGCTCCACTCGGCTGCCATTCGCCACGCAAACACATTCTAGGAGTCGTTTACCAACGTGGATTTTACGCTTTGCCGTGCTTGTGTCTTTAAATACCAGAGAAAACATGCAAACTGAACAGAAACTTACGCGTTACGTCAGGTTTCTCCTGGGATGAATGAAGCTTGTTTATAGGAGTGTCTGTATCTGGCCATGAAACACTATCATATCATAACTGCACCGCACGGAGCCAGACCGCTGCTTTGTTAAGGTGCAGAGAGCTCTGGTCGCCTCGCGCTATCGTGCTCACGCCGAAACAATGTGTCAATTTGCAAACATCTAAATGTTCATCCTGCGCGAGGGGAAAAAAAGGAAATGTAAATTATGGTGACTTATTTAACGAGATTAGCATGGCAACGGCGCAAGTATGATTTCAAGCGCCCCTCCCCGCCGGGGGCTGCGGCGCGGCGCAGACACAGGCGCAGCGTGCACACAAAAGAGTGTGTGACAAAGTTTGCGGCGCCCCTCGCAAGGGTGACGCTACAGTTGATTTGGGAATTACAATTAGATTTATGATGTGGCTGCATATGGCTGAGCTCTCTGTTTCCCCCCTCTGAAATGCTGGGATTGGCTGCAGCGAGCACCGGCGCCGTGGCGTATACACCACAGCGCAGTCAGAAATGTGCGGCATTACCTCACATGCACACACACACACACACACACACACACACACACAAATACACACACGCACAATGGAACAATAGGCCACATTT
>CAAKHG010047776.1:0-12110 GCA_901007715.1 Dactylopterus volitans
CACGCGCGCGCGCGCACGCACGCACGCACACACACAAAACACACACACGCACGCGCGCAACCTGCAGAGCAAAAAATGTAAACAGCCTTGGGAGGCGTGTCGCTATGCAACGAAATGAGTTATAAATACTGTGGAATGATGAATTAGCATCTTAGCACGCTCTCGCGGCGCACAGAGGTGGACGGAGTCTCCTTTAATAACAGGATCTAATGACAGAGAAGCGGGCTGCCGCGTTCTCCTGGTGCCGTCGGTGCATTTTTTGCGCCTCACTTGTGCTTGGTGCAGTGTTTCTCTCCGTTTGTGTTTGGTTCCCGACAAGGAGAACGCCCTTTAAGGAAAGGTCAGCTATCAAATCCCAAAAATCCTGAAGCCTCGCGCCAAAGAAAACTGCAGCCGAGCGCTGAGAGCGCCGGCCCGCGGTAACAGCACCAGCCAGAGGAACACAAACGAGAGGAAATGGATTGGCATCCGCCGGCTAATTGGGTTTCACGCCGGCGGCGGTGTGAAACACGATTCATATCAATGTCTGGAAAAGTGTTAATTCCCTGCATAAAACAGCCTCCATGCACATTTTGGCGTGAGAAGTGTGCACACACCTGCACGGTCAAAGAGAACATCTGAGCGCAAAAACAAGGGCCGACCTTCCCTCGTTTGAATGGGTTTATAATCTGATGTTCCTTTTTTTTTGACGTGGAAGGAAACGAGCTAGTTTCGTATTCACCGGCCTTGCCAGAGCTCTATGCACTTCTTCTCGCCCCGTTCGTGACATCATAGTTGGCCGGAGCAGAGATTTGTTTCTGTGCTCCATTTGAAATGACGCTTTCAGTCAAAAGGGGATATTTTAACGTGGCGCAGGGCTGCAGACGCGCACGGCGACCCACGGTGCAACAGACTGAAGCCGGGCTGAGGTCAAGATCACGGCTGCAGCGGCACTTCCTTAAACCTCATTACGGATGCTGAATGATTCAAGAGTTTCCTTTGTTTTTGTGTTTTTTTGGGGATTTTTTTTTTACTGTTTTCCATTGGTCTGTGCTTTTGTGTGGCAGTTACCCATGTGGGCTGCTTTCTGAGTACTGCACAGAAAAAAAGCCTGTAACATTAAATTTCAAGCCTAAAAGCAAGAGAAGACCGTTTTGTTTGTTTAATGGGAAAGATAACTGTCAATCATCTATACCAGCGCTGCTTGAAAAGGTGGGACTTCGAGACTCGGGTACTTGGTGGAGGGAATATGATCGAAACCCCCGGTCTAACCCAACTGCAGGATTCTTTGCACTTTTGTGGACTAACCCAGCTGCCGTAGCCGCTTGTGCGATGCATTATACGATGCTCAGGAGGATTAATCTGCCTACGCTGTCGTGATATGCGTCATCAGCACATCAACGCGCTGTTTTATCGTTCTCCTACGGTGAAATGAGATCATATATCTCCAATATTAGCCTCAATAAAATCCAGACGAGAATTCGAACTCCTTCTCCTTATCCATAAAGCCCTTAATGGCACGTCACCATTATATCTTAAGGAGCTAATAGTAGCTCTTTACCCGACTAGAACGCTGCGCTCTCAGAATGCGGGCTTACTTGTGGTTCCTACAGTCTCTAAAAGTAGAATAGGAGGCAGAACCTTCAGCTATCAGGCTCCTCTCCTGTGGAACCATCTTCCAACGTTGGTCGGGTGGGCTTAAAACTTAAAACTCCTCTTTGACAAAGCTCATAGTTAGGCCTGGCTCAGGCTCGCCTTGGACCAGCGCCTAGTTGTGCTGCTGTAGGTCTAGACAGCCACGGGACCATGATGCACTGGGCCCCTCTCTTACTCTCTCTCTTCCTCTCCATCCATTCAGGCGTGTTAATAACTTGACTTCTTCCCTCAGTTGTTTACATTAACGGCAACTGCAGACCCCCACCACCATTAATATCGTTATTACTATTATTAATACCACTATTATTCGCATTGGTGCTACTGTTAGTCATATCAATTACTATTATTGCTGTAGTTGATGTTGCTGTGCATCTCTTTACCCACCTGTCAACCCAAACCAGTCAAGGCAAATGGCTCCGCCCACCTACAGCCAGGCTCTGTTGAAGGTTTCTGCCCGTTAAAGCACAGGGGGAATTGCTGGGTCTCTGTATCAGAGCACGGTCCTGACCTGCTCTACTTGGACCTGCACTATACAAATAAAATTGAACTGAAAAACTGATAAAAGCAAACTGTGTAATAAGTGATCAACCCCTGCAGATGGAGTCTTTGGAGCAGCCACGACTCAACCGGTCTTTGCTCACTTGTGGGATTTTTTCCCCCTCGGGAGACCTCTGATCAACTACAAATTTGTAAAAAACGTCTATTATATTGCATAATTCCGTCAAATTTGGACTGAGTTGACACAAATTGCTTCATAATTTGGACCAAAGCAAACTACAGGTGTGCAAACACCCCGAAGATGATTTTTTTTTTTTCCCCTCAACCTGCAATCTTGATGTTTCATAACCAAAAGCTGCTCTTGCTTCTCTTGACTTGGTGCGAGGCCAGTCACATGGTTTTGTGTAAAAGCTCCCATTCATAAACCAACAAAAAAAACGCTTGAGTCACCGGTAATTTCACTCTTCTTGGGGCAAACGCGCTCATTTCCCCAAAAACAGGACGATTTCATTTCAAAAGCATTGAAACATGAACCTCTCTCCATCCCTCAAACTTTCCTGAGACGCACTGCAGACGGTTTGTAGGTGAGGGAGGATGCCGCCACATGCAGCCGCGGAGCCGTGTTTGTATAAAAAAAAATAATCCTGGCGAGAAAGAGTCACCTCCAGCTGAACTGAAATTTTGTTTGGCAGTTGAGGACCATGCGGCACTCTGAAGGTTGCTGGCGTGTTTATGACGCCGCGATGTGGCCCGAGCTCGACTGCAGTGGGGTGCTCGAAAAATGGGGGGGGGGTCTGTCTGTAAAGCGCAAACATTGTCCAGAGAATGCTGGGCGCCGCCGTCGCAGCAGGCCACAATGTGTTTAAAGTTAGCTTTCATGTGCGTGTGTTTTTCTTTCAGGATGGATTTGTGCACGTGATCTTGAAAACGCGTCAACCCCCCCTCCCCCCCCCCGGCTTGTTTGCCGTGTGTCTGAGACTTGAGCCGGCCTGACAATCGTCCTCGTCGCCGTAATTATCCTCGCCCCCGCGCGTAACCGCATCCTCCGGGACTCGCATCATCTTGATCATTTTCCTTAATAAAAAGCAGTTTTGAGATTTGTGGATATTCCCCACGTGCGCAGCAGATGAAGCAACTGCAGTCAGTCCCATGTTACTTCATGCAGTTCCCTTTTTTAAAGATATATCTACATATTCGATTTGGAACGTGCAACACATACATATATTGCTATAATGAGAGGTGTCCCGAATATTTTGGTCACCCTAATGCAGATTGAGTGGGTTGACCAAAATATTAGGGACGCCTCTGAAGGAAGCCCAGTGCAGTTCCACAGCATCACAAATTACTATCGCATGTGTGTGGGGTGATCAAAATATTAGGGACGCCTCAAGGTAACCCAGTGCAGTTCAACAGCATCACAAACGATCCGTCCCAATAACAATCATTAAAAAAGCATAAACCTCCCCCCTGAAGGGAGAATTTATTGCAGGTCTGTTGCATTATATTCTACGGCGAACATGCAGTGGTCATAATGTTATGGCTGATCAGTGTGCATTCATTCATCACTCTTAATTCACATACTCGTCTTCCTATCTTTGGATATTAGTCTATGTAGAATAATATCCGTTTTTGTATGTCATGCGTTCATGTATTCACTTGTTTCTCCATCCAATTAGCTCATCATACAATCAGTTTAACCGTTAATGCTTATTCATCACTGCACTAATATGTTTGCTTGGTCAGGAAACCGCTGCTAATTAAGGTTGTTTTATTGCTAGCAGCTCATTAATCATTCACTTATCGTATGATAATAGTGTGCATATGAACCAGCTGCCCTCACTAATGCTGATTTTCTTTCCTTTTTTTTTCTTTTTTTTTCCCTCTGCTGAAAAAATATGACGTGAAAGAACATCGGATGGAATCTCGCCGGTCCTGCCAGCTGCGCGCGGCTGCACCCACCCACCCACCGGCGAGTAAAAGGACGCGGCTCACTGAGGAAAAGCATTGTATCAGCTGCATTTCAACGGAACGTGCGGAGAAATGTGGACGTCGCCGGGGCAACAGCTCTGTTTTCAAGAATATCTATGGGCTGGAAATATTTGTCCCTGGTGCTCTCTTCCCCCTCCCCCGCCCCCCGCCTCCCCCCCCGACTTTGAAGGAGTGAATCATAACGGAGGATTATGAACATGGCAAACGCGCCGACTGCCAGCCTGCGCAGCCTCAGCAGCGCAACAGCTGTGAGCTTGCACTTGAGCACTCTCCTCCGCTTGGACTCGGACGCCAGCTCGGCTCCGCCCACAGCATCGCTCGGCCCCTCCGACATAATCCAATAAAGTCAATCTTATCTTAAAATTAGGATTTTTTTTTTTGTTTTGTTATCGCCCTGCAGTGGTTGCACTAGATTAGCTTCCAGGAGCCAAAATGTCAGACAAACAATTCAGCTTTGTGGGGGCGCACGAGCTGCAGTGACCCCCTAATTATTTGACTGGGGGGGCCGGACAATACTGCTTTTGTGACATGGAGGTCCTTGGTGGTGCTCATAGGTCAGCGTATCCGCACACACACGAGCACGGAAAGGTTGCAAATGCCAATCTGGATTCCAGCACACTGACGAAGGCAATGATGACATATTAGCCTGTCAGTGGAGGCCAAGATGAAAACTCACAAAAAAAAAAAAAAAAAAAACAGCCTGCAGACACAATTAGCAATGACCTTCATCCCTGACAAGGACTTTCCAACGCGCGCGCAAACACACTCTCAAAAGTCTCAGTCGCGTTACATCATCTTTGCCCTAATCACGCTAATCGTCGCGCTGCTACTGATTGCGGCGCCCGTCGGTCCACGTGCACCCTGTGAGGTCTCGCCTGTTTTCCCGTTCCAATGGGTAGGAAAATCGGCAGCCTCTTGAAGCACTTATTGGGAGCATGTTTAACTCTCCCTGATTGCTCCATTAATCATGGAAGGGGGGCGGAATGTAAAATGGAGCTGTGAAGACTGTTTGGAGACATGAAAGCGTTACGCAGCGCAGGAGCCGGCAGGTACGTCCCGCCCGCTGTGATGTCACAAAGGTTCTAAAAGTGGAACCGGGGGGACTTCCATGTTTGACTTGCCGCCCTGCTGCCACCCTGCTTGTGTAAACAGCGTCACGTCGAGTGGCTCTGGGTTCTGTCCGGGGCAACATTAGGCCCCCCCCCTCTCCCCGGGGGGGCTCGGCGAGCTGATCAAACGTGGGTCTGAATGAAATAAGCCCTGAAAAAACTTCCCCAGGACTTGAACTGCTCTTGCATATCAGTATCAGCGCCAAGATGATGTGCAGAGGGGGAGGCATTACTTTGCTTTTCAAACGTTTGTGCCGCTCATTTTGAATTCACAGACCCTGAAGAGATCACAATTTCCATATGATTATAACCTTTAGTTCAGAAAGTAACTGCACAACCTGGCACGCTTATCTTGTAATCAGTGAACATCCCTCTTAAAAGTCATTTCCTGCTCTCTGACAGCGGATCCCGCTCGAGCGCCGGAGCGGCGCAGCAACTTTTGCAACTCATCCTCGGCTGCAGGGAAACTCCTGAGCCAGCAGAAAGTTAACCAACAACAGCACTTGCTCCGGCAAACGCGCAGCCGACGCCAGCGAGGCCACATACCATCCAGCAGCTGATAGGCAGAGGTGCAGCGGAGCCGGAGGACCAGCAGGAGTAATCCAACAATCCAGGGAGGAATGCTGCAGGAAGACAGAATTCAGGAGTGAGAGAAGTTCGCTTGAACTCACAGGAGTTTGTTAAAAGAAAAAACAAACAAAACAAAAAAACGAAAAAAAAAAAAAAAACCCGCAGGTCTGCAGGCTTCCTCACCGTGGAGTCATCTTCAGTGATGGTGAGCTTGGATCCACACTGAAGTTGTCCTACTCATGCGTGACAGTGATAGTATAAGAGGGAGAGGGAGAGAGAGAGAGATGGAGTCCACTCTGCCTCCCTCGCTCACTCACTCCTGCCTAAAAACCTCTCACTCTCCTCCTCCTCCTCCACCTCCTCCCTCTCGCTCTTTCCCTCTCTCTCTCTCTCTCTCTCTGGTTCCCGGTCAAACAAAGGCAGCTTCAGTGCGTCAGGACTCCGGAGGCCCCCGCCAGGCTGAAACCCGACTCCTCCCGTCCCACTCCGCAGACCACCGCTCGCTAATCCCGTCCTCCCCTCACACACACACAAATTAACACACTCCAGCGAGGGCCGCCTCCTCCCGCCGCCGCTCGCACTTTCCCCCGCACTTCACTTGTGTGGCCTTGACCTGTTGCGGGGAGATCAGGAGCGCGGCGTCACCCAGATTCTTTCAAGCCCGGGACGGCAAGGAGTTAAACCGCCGGATCAAAGACGACGTCTGAACGGCCGAAAAAAAACCTCCCAGTAATGACCCAAACTTTGATGTTGGTCACCGTCAGCACCTTTTAACGCCGCCTCATTATATTTATGTGAATGCATTTAGCTAATATGACCGTGCGAAAGCAGGAGGAAATGGCTGTGTGGGTGGATTTTGCGCACGATCACGATGGAGTGAGCTCCCGTTCAGACTGAGCACCAACAGGACGGGTGAAGGTGATCCGGGACGTCCCGGCCGGAGCAACGCGGCCATGAGTGTCAGGCTTAATGGGACAATAAAACACTGATTGCAATAAAAGTGAGCTCAGAGAGCGGCCATTTCATTTTTCATCGCAGCGCGGACAGGCGGCGACGGCAAAGTAATCCGCCCGGATTAAGAGTCGAAACAAAACAGCTCTTTAAGATGCGGAGCAGATGACGTCGGCTCTCACGACCTCGCTCAGCTTCTCCGAACTTTGCAGCATGATTTTGTGCTGCGCTCGGCAGGAATGGTTTTGATTATCATGATGATCGCACATTTAACTAAAAGGAAAAAAAACAAAAACACTCAAAACAAACGTATGATCTTCATTCATTTTCTTTTTAAATCTACATTAATTTATTAATCCCAGAGGGGAAGTTAACTTCTGCTTTTGGCCCATCTGTCAAGCGAAATCACACCACACTTCCCCCTGCTCACAACTCCTTCTGCTAATATGGGGGGATCAGACCGGCGACCTTTCGGCACCAAGCCCTCCTCTTCAACCCTCAAGCCACGGCTGCCCCAGTACGTGCGCCCAAAGTAAAAGCCAATAGATGCTTTTAGCCAAAAAGCGCATCTCGTGGGGTCCCGTAGCTCGCGCCACTCAGGCCGCAGCCTCCAGCTCCTCCGCCAGGATCCATCGACATTCTGGGCCAGATTGGAAACTTTATCCCAGAGTCCGCTGTCTGTCTCCCGGTTGGACGTGTCCGAAATGCCTCCAGAGGGAGACGTTCAGAGGGAAATCTGATAAGATGCAGGACCACCTCAGCGGGCTCCTGTAAGCATTGCTCAAATGTCCCAGCTACTCAGGCGGGCCCCTCAGGGCGATCCCAAATTACCTGCATTTTTTTTTTTAAGACTCTCAGGTATTTGAGCTACTTCGGTTGCAACTGATGGAGCTGCAGAGGTTCACTTTGTGCAGAGCAGCTCGCCGCTGCGAATGCGTTCCAATTAGAACCTCGTCACGCCAGATAAACCGGCTTTTTAAGGAGATGCACAGCAAGACGCGGCGTTCGCGTCTCCCAAAAACTCCTCATCATGCAGAAGCTACAACGCCGCCGATGATGCCATCGCTGATTCATCTACCGCGGCGTCTGGACCATGAGAGAGCACCGGGAGGTGACGCCAGCTGGAATCCACCTACACAAACACGGCGCGGCGGAGCGGCGGCAGCCGATGCGGTCGAGGGGGGGCTGAGGGGGACAGATAAAGATGTGCTCGGACCTTGTTCCCGACAGCTCCGGCAGATAAGAGCCGGCACGGCATGCGAGCGATGCCGCTAACAAAAGGTGGCATCCGCGATAAAGCCGTCCTCACTTCAGTGACATCACAAAGACGGACCAGTGGCATTGTCAGACTTCCAAAAATAAAAAAAATTTAAAAAATGCTTTATTTATTTATTTATTTATTTATTTTGACAATTCGTCTTTCAGACCACCTCCAATATAGCCAAGATCTCATGAAAAGCTTTATTTTGACATGAAGCTGAGGAAATTGTGCAACAGTACGCCAAGAACACACACACGGCGTATCACGTTCAGCTGCCGCATGTCAGGCATGTTTCTAAAAGGTTTTACACGATTATTTCAAGCAGAATTCTCACTTACACTGAAACTGTTACAACAATAAGACCTGTCTGCGTGCGCTTTTTCCCGCTTTGCCTCCCCTACAATGAAACTACTATTCTAATCGGCGCAATCAAACAGGTTGCACTCATTTTCTGCTGAGTTCTATATAGCTTCTGCCAAGTTCGCGCCACACAGCTATGCAGCGGTTTTTCAGCCATGAGTCTGGGCTGCAGAAAGGGGACTGTTATAGTAAAGACAAGCTTTCAACTTAAAAAAAAAAAAAAATGAAATACAAGGAGCAAGTGTTTTTGGTTCTTCGTTTTTCAGCTGTACTTTAAAAAAAAAAAAAAAAATTGGAAGTGTAACATGATGAGATGACGCCCACAAAATGAAATAATGCTTTCACCTGCATCTGTCCATGGGTCTGACAGCAGGATTATGGAGAAACTATGATCCACTTTTCTGATATTTATTAGAGCAGCGCGGCATGAGCCAAGAGAGAAGCCGTTAAAGTTTTTTGGATCTATTTAGTACAATGAATAATTGCGTTTTTCTACATATTTGACTAGGTGGAGGCGCGCATTACTGCAGGGTTTTTTCTTTTTTTTTTCAAAACATATGGAATTGTTCATGTGTGTTTCCTGTGTGTACATCTTTTTTCAAACTCCGCCATCCATCCCGCACGGCTCGACGTGCAGTAAAACAATATCATATCACCAGTAAACATACGGGCGGCGGTTATATTTGCTCCAAAACAAGGCTGAAGAAAAGTTTCCACATGAAAACCGCCATAAAAACCTGTGAGAGCATTTTGCATTTCCTTAATGGATGCTTGGTTTTGTTTTGTTTTTTTTGCTTAAAATCTCAAAATGACGAATAAATGTATTTTTCGGTGCCAGGATCAAACTTCGCCCACCCTCCGCCCACACCGAGAGCTAAGGTGAGCGCGGTGAGATCACCATAGCAGTCTGTGTATTTGGGGGTAAACAAAGAAGAAAAGCCCACTCATTGAGAGGCGAGGGAGGCGATGAGACAAAGAGTGACAGATCTGCGTTTCTATGCAAAGAAAACAAAAACTCAGACACGGGGAATGGAGGGACAAGAAGGGGGGGGGTAAGGATTTGAGTCTGTGGGTGGCTGCAGATTGAGAAGGTGGTCTGGTCCAGCGTGACTCACCAAGATACCAGATCATCATCATCATCACTCCAAAAAAACCCGAAAAGAAAACACATCTGCTAGCTAAAAAAAAAAAAGGGGGGATTTTTTTTTTCTTCCTCTTTTTAAGGGAGTTTCCATGTTGCGAGTCCAAAACGGTCAACTCCAATTTAACCAATCTCAACTCTGTCCAGTAACACTTAATTGCAGCAGTACGTGGCGTTGAATTATTTGTGGGAGCCTCGTTTAGGATGAAATTTCGGAAGGGGATGATGCAAGCAAAGTCTCGTTTCATGCAGGAGAGTCAAAGGCGGCTGATAAAAGCAGAAACCGGCGCCCACGAATGTCTGCAGATAAGCGGCCATTTCTGTACCTCATATTTTGCATATTTATCACGTCCCTCACCGAGCTTCTGACCCGTTGCAACGTTATCTATTAACCTTCAGACACGTGCTGAGCGAGAACAATGGGGACAGGGACGGTGAGCGGATTTTAATGGAGTTTTAACGGAGCGGCTTCACGCGGCCTCGCGGCGAAGCGGGCGTAAAGTCAGCAGCAACATCGAGTCACTTCGCCCGTTCACCACTACGTTTTGTGTTTGAGATAAACCTCAGTTCGGGGTTTGAAGTGATCTATTGGAAACAGAGGCAAATAACGCAAGTTTTTTTTTTTTTTTTACACTGTAAAAATCATAACTGTTGAAAAGGTATTTGTCAAATTGCCGTATTAGGACACAAGTACCTTTAATACGGGACGCGGTGAGTAACATTAAATCAGGGACCTGTTTGTAAACCAGAACTGGCCTGTGCGTAATCTCCAAAAAAAAAATGGCAGCGATGTTTATGAACCTCAAGGTCAATAATTACAATGAGAAGTGACTCGGTTCATAAAGATACATTGCGTATTCTCAAGTTACTGGTTAGCATATGTTTTAGTTCGAGAGATCAACAGCGGTTTTGAAATAACGGCAGACACACGTAATTGGGCTGGTTTCACTAATCAAGCTCTTAAATGTGACTTCAGAGCAAAAAAAAAAAAGAAAAGTGAACATTTCTTACATAGAGTTGTTTGTTTTTTTAAACAAATGATGTGTTACATTTAACAACATTCAGCGATGTGTTACATGTTCCAGTTAAAGTGTCAAATGTGAGACCTGTCGCTCGACTTATTCAAGGCTCCCTTGAAGACACTGCTGCCCGCACATGTTGCAGACAATTGCGTCTTCTCATGAACAAATAACTTACGCTGGAGTTTTTGCAGTGTAGCCTAAAGATCGTCGAGTATGTTTTAGTTTCACATGGAAATAAATTAAACAAATCGATAAAGGCAAACGTACAAACGTTCTTATCAGGTTTTATTCCATGTTGTTGCCTTTAATCTGCTGGGTTTTTGTTCTTTTTTAATTATTAATTTTACATATTTATATAATGCAGTTTATTATCTTAAGTACTTTATTCTCAACTGTTCACTCTGTTCTGCTTATCTTAAATCAGGCTGTTTATGCTATCTTATGCTCTCAAGCCTTCAGTTTTTTTTAACTCCAGTCTTTCCTCAGGGGGGGTCCTCCACACTGGGAGCTGTATCCGGCCTGATGATGGGGGTGCTGGACTCCCCCTTCGGCCTGGCTGGTTGGGGGGGCCCCCACCTCGGTGTGGGGATCTGCCCAAAAAAAATGGTGTTTTCCTTGATCCTCAGTGCCCTGCCATGTCTCCCTACTGTCAGTGGTGAGAATATGTGTGTGTGTGTGTATATGTGTGTGCGTGTATTTATGTATATAGGGAGGGTGGGAGGGACGGGTTCGATCTGTTTTTTATTTTCCCTTGCTATGCTTTTAACTGCCGTGAAGCGCTTTGTGTTGCATTTTCGCTGCATGGAAAGTGCTATGTAAATAAAGTCTGATTCGATTTTAAACAGTTGGAGCAAATCTTCGTTCACGGGATTCGCTTTGAAAAATAACTCATGTTACCCATTTGAGTGGAATGAAATCAAATGGATGTCGTGAGAGGCCGCCGTTTTCCGCCGTGCAGAGCCGACAAGGACGCTGGCTCCAACTGGGCCCCATTAAAATTTCACCAAAAACCAGAGAGAAACTGTCACAACCATCTAGAGCTCCCCGGCGATGGTTTTGATCAGCCCCTCTCTCTCGCCGGTCCTCTTTGTCTCCCTGACGTGGACCCGAAGTCTGGAAGCCGGGGGTCTGCTGCCTTATAAAGCCCCCCCCTCCCTTCACTCACACGGCTGAGGGCGTGTCACCGGAGGGTCAGGGGTCACGCAGTGCCTTTAAGGGTGGGGACGACGGTTGTGTGTCCCAGGTCACACAGCGAATAACAAGTGCTTCTGGTGTTTTGGTATTTTCTCTTTTTTTTTTTTTTTTTTTTTTACAAAGCCGAAATCCAAACTCAGTGTTAACAAAGGAGCGGCTGAACCGCCGAGCTCCAGCTTTCACACTCGGGGTTGATCGGCAGCTGCAAGGTCAAATCGCTTTTGAGAAGTGAAAGACAAGCTACAAAAGGATTTACACCATGAATACATATATATATATATATATACATATACACACACACATACACACACACACACACGAGTGAACCCATTTGAAATTAAAGCGGCTGTATATTTATTCCAAAAAGAGCCTGTTTAAAT
>CAAKHG010047782.1:0-12082 GCA_901007715.1 Dactylopterus volitans
CCACTCAAATTCAAAGACTAAAGGGTTAAGCGGGTCAACTCGCTGAAGATTCATCGAGATCAGTGTGAAGTGCGACGGTTGTGTCACTTGACATGTTCTGCAACGTTGCCCCAAGAACATCCTGCCTGTTGATATTCACACAAACTAATCCGACAAGACCGAAACGCAGTAAAAAACCATAACCAGAATTATCCGTGGGAAACTAAACGAGCCAAAATCCGGAGTCCAGATTCATGAGAAAACTGTAAGAGAAACTCCGACATGCATGTTCTCATTCATCCAGGTCGCAGGGACCTCGAGGAAGTGAATCAGGTCAGCCTGGTTATGTGTCTGGAAGACCTGATCCGCTTCCTTGAGACCTCGCGTGCACACTTACTCCTCCTCTCTTACCATCATGAGCTCCCTCTGGAAGGACTTCCTCTCCTTGTTCTCCAAGTTCGTACACTCCTCTTTGAGTTTCTCCAGAACGGACGCCACCTTCTCCGGCTCGTTGTCCAGCTCGGTCCGGCAGAAGTAATTCAGCGGCAAATTCCCGTATCCGAGGGCGTCGGCAAACGCCCTCCAGTTCCCCACGTTCTCCATTAAAACCGTCCTCACCGTTGCGTAGATGTAGGTGAGAAATTTACAAGGCTTGAGGATTTGCTCCAGCAGCATTGTGGTTGTTAAGTCCGGCCCGCACCAGTAAATGGGCTTGACCTTACCCAGAACCAACACGTTCTTGGCATGGACAAGCCCCATCTTCCCCTGGTAGTATCCAATGTACCACTCTTTGGTCCGCAGTTGCCCTCGCAGTTTGATCTTCTCCTCGCTTAGCAAAGCCAGAACATCCCCCTTCTTGTACTCGAGCAGATAGGTGCTTTTGTGCTGCCTGATCACCGTTTTGATGAGCTTGCCAAACTTCAAGTTGGTAACGCAACGATCCTGGAACTTTGGATATTTGGAGGTGACAGCCAGCGGCGAGAGAACAATCTTGTCCACCTCCTTCTTTTTCAAGAACCTCCTCTGGCCCGTTATCCTCGCCGCGGTCTTTGGTGGCGGCTGTGGAGTTTGGACGCAGAACTGGGTGAGGATGCAGTCCAGGGCGTCCTTCACCTGGACCCTGAGAGTGAAGTCCGCGATGCTGTTGGGATTGTGCGTCGAGATCATGTACAGGAGCCTGCTGACCTTCCCCAGTTTGAGTTGAAACCCCCGAATCACTCCTGCGCCCTCGCTCACCTTCACCTGATAGTTGGACATGTTGGAGTACAATCCCACCTGGAGGTCTTGAGGTTGCCCCAGTACAAACTGGTGCTTCCCCCACAGCTGGAGTGCGACCGCTGGGGTGGAGCAAGCCTGCCGGCCCACCTCGCCCACCAGCAGGGTCTTGGGGGCGCAGTCGTGGCCGAACATGGCCACAACCGTCTTGAAGGATGGATGGATGTGCTTCGGTCCGTAGACGCCGAGAGTTACCTTCCTCTGCACGTGGTCCCAGACGGTGGTGCTGAGGCCCACGGGCTGCGCCTGGACCACAACCGCCACGTACATGCAGGGCTCCAGGTTGTCTAACTGCACCTGGACTGTATCCTTGTAAACGTACGCGTTGGGGATGGGCGTGTAGGGCCCTTCTTTGCAATCGCTTCGAACGCAAAGCAGCTCGACAGAGTGGCAGCCGTCCTTCCTCACCGTCACCGACACTTTAATCTCCAGCGTGATATAGGATTTGGTCTCCATGTTGCTGAGCTTGATCTCCACCACTGGGCTGATGGTGGTGCGGTGGTCATTATTGAGCTCCAGGGGAGGATCCAGTAAGGCTTTCATGGAGATCTGCTGGTGGTCTCCATGACTGACGTGGCCTTCGGGGATGTGCATGCTGATGTGTGTGTCCGGGAGCTGAACTACGCCTCCGTGACTGTCCAACCTGCACACGATGTTGGTCTCTACTGGTTGCGTCTGGCCCCACCCGGGACTCTGTCCAAGGGAGTCCAGGTCATGGCATGACCTGGCCAGCTTTCGGTGGTTTAACCAAGCTGTCCTAAAATCCTCCCGGCTCTGAAACTGCTCCGGAGAAGGAGCCTTCAGGCCCGTGAAGAAACCAGAGGACGGTAAAGTCGGATTCGACTGGGCCTGCAGAACGGACAGTTCTGAGAGACTGTGGGAACGTTTGCTGCGGAAAAACGGGTTGTCCCTGTGCAGGTTTGGTGCGATCTCCTGGCTGGTCGGGGCATTAAAGCTGCTGAAGGCGCTGATCGTGACCGTGCCGGCGTCAGAGCCGGCGGACGGGGACGCCAGCGCGTCGAAAAGAATCAGGTCAGCCGAGTTCCTCGCGCCGGCGTCTTTGCAGTTCTGGTCTAGCGGGCGGACGAAGGGGTTGACGGAGAAGGGGCTGTTGTTGTAAACTGGGGAGGGTTTAAAGGTCACACCTGTCCACTCTCCTAAGCCCCCAAACTCCTTTGACCCCTCCTCCTCCCCGAGACTGTCAATCATCCCACTGTCGCTGAGTGAAGAGTTCCTCAAGTTGACGGGTTGCACGTAGGCGGCTGGTATGTAGCCCATCTCCGTGTTGTTGTGCGCGTACCACCACTCTCCCCCCGACGTGTCCAGCACATAGAGGCGGTCCCCTTTGGAGAACTTAAGTGTCGTGAAGCTGCTGGGGCAGTAATCCTTTATGGCAACCACTTCCTGCGCAGCTCCATAGGAGGCTGAAGTGTCCAGTCTTAAGGCACTGGGGGAAGGCACTGAAAAGGGAGGAGATTTTTGATTTTAGTCCAAATCAAAATTTTATATCGTAAAACTATGAGCTTTAAATCACTCATTTGCCTAAAAATACTTGATCACTCACAGACAACCTGGACCAGTTGAACAAAAAAAACATGAATACAGATCGGTTTTAGACACCAAGTGTTTGAATTGCTTTGTTTTAGAAAAAAAAAAACAAAAAAAAAACTTGTCAGCTCGAGGAGGGAATGTTGAGAAGGGGCCAAACTTGAGCGCCAGAGCAGTAAAAGGAAAAACCTTTTGAGGTCACCGTGTAAATATATGAGCAGATGAAACGCATAATTTACTATTTTTGCTTCTCATTAGCGTATGTGGAGCATGTAAACAAAGCTGTGATGAAGTGCAAAGAGGCCGTTTCCAGCGGATAAGGGATTCACGCGACCGCAGCAGATTAAAAAAATAAATAAATAAAGAGCTAAACTGAAATGACAGACGATGGACACGGAACTTCAAACGAACCGCATCTGACTCGGAAAACAATAATGATTTGTGTTTCCACGAGGGCACAACGGGCAACACTGACCTTTGACATCGGTGAGATTGGCCCCGTTCACCCCCTCGCTGAGCTCGATGAGCGTCCCCTCGGACTTGCAGCGGGGGAGGACGTGGCTGCTGCTGGTCACTCTGACGATGCGGTGGGCGGCCATGGCCGGGCCTTCTCGCGGCATCCGCTCATTGGCAGCTTCTCATCTGCGGGGGGGGAAGGGGTAAATACAAACAAAAGTCTGAGCTGAGGAGGACTTTCCAACTCGGGGAGGATGGAAGTCTCGTTGTCTAGATGGCTATCGCGGTTAAAGGATTTAAGGGGGTCGACGGCGGCGGCGCGGCAGGAAATGAGCACGGCTGCGTCTCTGAAGGATGTGCCCGGGAAGAAGAAGACAGGAAGAAAGAAAGAAAGAAGAAGAAAAAAAACAAGCTCCCAGCTGGATGAGGAGAGCGTTCTCTTAAAAATCTAAATCAATTGAAAGAGCATGAGGGAGGAGAGAGAGAGAGAGAGAGAGCGAGAGAGCGAGCGAGAGTGGGGGTGGCGGGAGATGGAGAGCGCAATCGGAAAGCAACGCCGCAACTGAAGCAGAGGACATTTGCGACGCGGCGCGCACACACGCCAGAAGGCTTCGGCCGGCTCCACAACCCGGGTCTGCAGCGCGCCGACAACAATCGCTCACTTGCGAGGAGACCATCAATATATCAAGGTGCTTGGGGGGGGGGGGAGTGGGCGTGTTGCACTCAGACGGATGAGAAGCTGCCGGGATTTATTTTTACCATAAAAGCGGCGGAGATCAAAGTTCCTGGGGGAAAAACATTTCAAAAGGCGCCTTGTTTTTTTTTTGTTTTTTTTTTTTAGGGCTGCACGCATATTTATTTTAGCTGCGTATCAACTTATAAAATTTGAAGGCTACTCTGCAGTGGGAGGACCAAGTGGCCCCTCCAAAATCCAGATTTCCCAGAATCAGCCGAGGGAACCGGTGAGGGAAGAAAAGCCACAAATGAAAAGCCGCACTGAGCAGGTCCGGCTCGCTCACACCGGCGCCGCCGCCGACCGTAGACGACCAATCGGTGCCCTGAACGGTCCTCAGGGATTTTTAAGCCACCGCCACTTGTGTCGCCCTTTCCCGGGGGGACCGACACTTGAAAATGAGGAATCTGGGGGGGCCAGCTGTAGGGCGAAGGAGCGACGTTTTCCACTTAATCCTGCGGATAGACGGGAGCTCGGGGAGCAAAGGCTTCAGACAATTAAAAAAAAAAAAAGGCAAATTTGGGCACCCAGCCGCCGAGTTCGGGTGAACTTAACCCTGCTAACAAACCAGAATGCATAATTATAATCTCCTTGGCTGAGGTAGTTATGTGCCTGCCTCACAGATGGAAACACAGTCCAAATAAATTAATTCCAAAGGTTATCGCCTGTGGAACCCCTTCTTGCCACAGGTGCTGCGCCGCTGCGCTGCCGCCCCGGCACCGCCTGCGCCGCCTCCATCCCCGGCGCCACCACCGCAGTATTTACGCCCCTGATTGCATCAAGCAACTCACCAATTTCCTTGTCAGACTTGAGCCGTGATTCAATTTGTGTATGACAACACACACACACACGGTCAGCGGAGGACTGTAATCTGATTAGTGAGGGCAGCGAGAAATTGTTTTTTTTGTTTTTTGCAGCAAAACATTGTTGCCTTGGGCCGCGCGCGACATCGTCGCCGCCGCCGTTGCTCCGGCGGGAAACGCTCGCGCGGCGCCGAGGCCCCTGTAATCACATGAAGGCGCCCGTGTAAACGCCCCTCGCTTATTATCTTCGCGTCGAGTTGAAACTGTGATGTTTTAAGCGGCTTTAAGCGGCGTCCTCTCTCTATTTTTGAGCCCGCACCGAGGGCGAGGCAGCCGCGGAGACACTCGGAGCCAAGTTTGAGCTCCGGTTTTCAATCCGGAGCTTTGTTCTTCCTCTCTCGCCTCGCGCGGCTCATCTGCCTCTCCTCCACGCTAAAAATATGATTTCCGTCCTGCGTCTCTTCTCTCGTTGGAGTCTGTGCGGCGGCGGCGGCGTGGTCGGGTCCACATACGGAGCGGCAAATATGATCAATTTGCGAGATTGCAAGAAGACAATATTATCTGTCGCGCGTCGTGTTGCTTCCCGTGTTTGCCGTCGTCAAAGTCTTTAAAAGTAAACTTAGACCTTCGGTGAATATGTCAATCTTAACAATAGACTTTAAAATATGTATATTTTATTTATTCATGTCGTACAGCCCTGTCGTGTGTGTGTACTGTGTGTGTGCGGCTCGTTCCTGGTTCAACATTTTCTTTATTTTTAACCTCCTTTAATCCAGCGTTTAGTATAGCTTTTTAATCAGTTATTTATATTTAATGGGCTTTTACCTCGTTCGGCCCCGGTCGGCCTCAAACCTCTAAACTTTTAGCGTTCTCCGTCCTTGTTTTACGGCCTTCAAACGTTCCTTTTTTTATCTTTTAAATTTCACTTGACATTATTTCACTTCGCTTCGCCGGCTATTTAACTTTTAATGGTCTCAAACTTTTAAATCGTTCAGTCTCGAACTGACCTGGACCGGTTGTTTTACGGTCGCCGTTTGCTCCCTTCTTTTCTTGTCTCCATCTCATTTTCTCCACACGAGTTAAAGTTTGCGACTGTTAACCATCTTCTATTTATTATTCTGAAGAAGCAGCTGCGGCTCGGTGAAATCTCTGGCAGCGGTTTCGTAATTCCTGACGAGGAAACGCTGCACGACACGCTGACGTTCATTTGGAAGCTGCACAATCATAATTATCTCCTCTCCGGCGTTCAGGAGTTCGGTGACACACACTTTTCCTCTGCACCTTTTACTTCCACATCAATTTGTGCAGAATCTCTCAAAAGCTCTGAACTTCCTCTGAACCTCCAGTCGAGCCTGAGAAAAGCGAGGGATCCTCTCGGGCGTGTGAAGCCGAGCGGTGCGCCGGGGAGGAGGGGAGCCGGCCTCCTCTAATGGCGGCATCTGCTCGCCGAAAGCCCGTCAAACTCCTGTGGGGGGGGTGACACCTCATTTTCCCGCAGCCTCCCCCCGCTCGGCGAGAGACGCGTCGCCCATCAATAAAACCCTTCACTCGGCTCGGGAAAGCGAGCAGCTCAGCGGACTCGGATCAATAGCGAGCCGGCGCGCCGGAGACGCCGTCGTCTGCGTTTGATGGAGCGCCGAGCGATGCGGCAGGCGCGCCGGCTCGGAGCCCCGAGGATCCCGCCTGAGCCTCCGAAAACTTGAGAGGAAACATCCGGGGATCGAGGAGGAGGAGGGCGGGGGGAGGATGGAGGTTTGGGTTGTGGGGGCGTGGGAGGGGGGAGCTCAAATCCCACGTGTGACCTTGACTGAGAGAACCTGAGCAGAGACTGGCTGATAGAGGAGATGCCGAGGTCGGCGGGGGATCCGCCTGAGGGCTCGGCGGGCTCCTCCAGAACTCGGGAACGTCTCTCCGAGCCCGCAGCCGCGTTCACATCTGATCGGGAGAAACTTTACGAACTCATCTCGGGCTGACGCCGCGGCGGGGGGGGCGCAATTAGCCGGGAGCCAGCCGGCAGTAATCTCTGGATGGATGCCGCCGCGCGCGCGCTAACCAATCCCAGCCGAGTCCAAATGCTCGCCGAGTGTTTATCGCTTCCCCGCATCGCCGCTGCGTGCGGAATGAGCTGATTGCCGCGGACGGAGGATCACGGCGGCGCCGGTCCAGATCACACGAAAGCAGAGATGGAAAGATGTTCCGACTCTTTACACGTTTTTGGGGGTTTTTGTTTCTGTGTGTGTGCGCGTGTGACAGGCGGCCGTCGCCACTGAGGCCGCGGGGTCCAAAACCCGTCGCACGCCAGCCACCTCCGAAACACCTCCCGAACTTTACGGGCGACAGGAAGCAAATTTGGAAATCCACATCTGATTTTTGAGAAAAAAAAACGCAATTTCAGTTTGGAGCTATTTTCCTGCAAGAGAAAAAAAAAGAGGGTAGAAAAAAAAAAAAGAAGCATAAATGTCCTGAGGGCCAAAAGGCTTAAGAAAGATGAATATCTTAAAGTGTGAAAATCAAGTCTAATTTGATTTGATGTCACAAGCGTATGAATGGAATCATGATGAGAACAAACAGTCGGGTGGGAGAGGAGCTTGATGACGTCACACCAACCAAATATTTACCCACGGTGCACTGCGTCCTTTAGGTCACTGTCGACCCGCTGAAAATTCATTTGCATCACAAATGTCAGGCAGGCAGCCTGATGAGCAATCGTCACCGCACCAGCACGCCCCCCCCCCCTCCCCGACCACAAATCGGGTGTTTTCGTCTCCACGGCGACCAGCTGTTCCGTGTCACAGCTCGGCGACCGAAACATTGAACGGCCCGTTCACGGTTTTGCCGCAGAAAACTGGCGCCGTTGGGGCCCTCAGGGGGGCGGCCACCTCCCCCCCTCCCCCGGCGTGGCCGCCATGTTGCAGGTGATGCCGCTCGACTCGCGTCGTCAGCAGCGTTTTAGCGCCTGCGAGGACGCGGCGACGCAGCAGCAGAAAGCAAGCGAGCAGCCCGGGGAAGCAACGTCCTTGAAGTCCGCGATCAAAATGACGGAGGAGGTTGCTCACCTCTAATTGGCCATTTAATCAGATTTGACTGCGGCAGGTTCTCCGCGACGCGAGGCGGTTTTCTAACGGCGCCGAGGCAACTTTGGCTCCCGATTCATCAAATCCCGCCGCCGCGCAGGACCGCTGATTAAAAACTCGCTCTTGAATAAGAGCACAATCCCTCACCAAAACAGAACTAATGTGCTTTTGAAGAACTAGAACCGCCATGTTCTCCTCCATGAACCACCTAGACAGCCGTTAACATCCACGCCCGTCCGGAAGATAAGAGGCGACTTGTGATAAACGTCCAATGAGACATTTGTCATAACCGGCGAAGGACTCGTGCTCAAATACAGACTCTGTGATGTCACAGCCACCTTTGAGCGCCAAAACCGAATCAGTTCAGCCTTCCAAAATGGAGGAAATTCAGAAAACCTGACCTTTGACCTTTTAGGTGCAAAACTGCATGATGCCATATCATTTCATCCTCTCAGAAATTTGTGAGAGCGTGCGTCTCGTGAGGTCACGCTGACCGCGATCTCTGACCTCTCGACCGCCGGCCTTTATTTACGTCACAGGTGCTTCATATTATCGTCCAAAACAGCACAGATGGCCGCCGGCGCCGCAACAGCCGTCACCTTATCGCGCTAACCCAAAGTCGGCGCTCGTAATTTTTGCAGCCTCCTTCATCGTGTCTCCGTTTATAAAAGCACGTTTCCTGCAAAAAACAAAACAAAAACACGAACAGTAGCAGGCGACTCACAGCGGACAGAGGCGCAGCTGAGGTCAGCGGGTCAACTGCAGGGCAGCGAGTCGTTTCAATTTTAAACTCCGAAGAGTTTCGGATGCCGCGTTTTACGCCCGGTGTCCCGTTTCGGAAAGGGGGAAGCGTGTCGGCGGGCTGCGCTCACGCCGACATTTAAGAGTCATTTCAGGACATATTTCTAATACGCACCTGATGACGTTGAACCACAGCGGCTGACGCGACGCACTTTCATCGCATTTCTGCAGCTGCAGACGTCCAAACTCTGCCTTTGACATTTATCTGCTGAGTCAGGAAAAAAGCAGGCTTGTTCCTCCGATGTGATTGTGTTACTCTTTTGTTTTTTTAAATTTGATTCTGGTGTCATAGAAATCGAAATATCGTATTACAAAAACGACATACTTCCTGTGGACGAGTTTGCCGCAGCGCCGTCACTCTTTAAAACACTCTGTGACAAGCGTGATAGCGCCTCAACAGCGAGGTCACGAGATCTCCACCGCCCCCTGGTGGCTGGCTGCAGTGCAGGCGATAAGCCCCGCCTCCTCCAAGTAAGTCAATGAAATATCAAAGTTCTCTTCATATAATTTTGTTTCAAAAGATGGTTTCAGGTTGTTGTTTTTTTTAAATCACATTGGTATTTGTTCAAGCGCTCGCTTTTGATTTGAAGTTTGATTATGTGACGATATGAAAGGGGGCGTGGCTTCATGACTGCCAGTAGCTCTGAGTGAAACACTAACGCTAAGTTGTTGAGGCATTTATGGACTTCTGTCTCTGACGTGTACATAAAAAAAAATAAACGTGAACTTTCAATTACCGTTTTTGTCTGTTTCAAACAGTGAAGCTAATCATGTTGACGATAGACCGATTTACCGGCCGAGCGATATTCCCAGCTGATATTTGCGTATCGCAGCGCATCGGTTTTGGACAAACAAAAAAAGGTCTTAAAGCACCGGTATTGAGTACGACTACCCAGCAGCACGTAAGATGGTAAACCATAATAAAACATGAATGAGCTGTAGTGGCAAATGACGTCCAGCAGTGGGCGCCCTCCATTAAAAAGGTTACCACAAATCCCATTGCTGACGATGACGGTCTACTGTCATTGGTGCTCCGGCTATCTGGTATGTTTTTTCCAGCCAACCGATATTTGCTCGTCAAAGAAATTACAGCTACAGCAAGCAAGACATCACAAGCAACAGAAAAATGGCTCGTCCAGCAGGGCATGATGGGAGGTGTGGACTGCAGTCACGGAACAATGCATCACGTAAGAGCACATCATTATATTTATATGTGCAGCGGGCCGATGCATCGGTCTCAAACTTTTTCACTCACAAATATCGGTTTCAGTATCGGCTCTTGTCGCGACATCGCACTGTGGTAGAGGCACGAACGGGAGGAGAAGAAGGTGGCGCTCATCGGGAGTTTGGAGGAAGAGGAGGGATGAATGAAGAAGAACACAAAAGGGGAGAAAATCCATGTGGAAAACACACACACACACACAAACCGAGAATGCTCAATCTAATTAGATAGACTTGTGGGCTGCAGACAATGTGTGTGTGCGCGCGCGCCCGCGCGTGTGTTAGAGCTTTAGGCTGCATGGGGGTGGGTGGGGGGATTTTCAGCTTATCAGATGACCTTACTGGGAGCTCTAAGACGCGCGCGTGCGTGCGTGCGTGGCCGCGTGCGCGCGCCTCGCAGTCGCGCGGATCGTCAACTTGTCATTTGCGGTCGCTTCCCCGCGCCTGCGTCTGCGCTAATTAGCGGAGCTTCACAAACGTGGATATATAAAAAGGAGGCTTTCGGTTTAAAAAACACAAACAAATAAAAAGAAAAACAAGAACAAACTGAAGCAACGTTTCGCACATCCAATCGATCAGCACCCGAGAGTCGCCGTAACACCCGAGCCCGTGAACGCCGCACGACGGCGCGCGCGCGCGTCCGACTGCACCTGAACGCAGCAGTGGCAGAACCCCGCTTTTATTATTGCGAGAAAAAACCGACGGCGGCACCGGCGGAGCCCCGCGCGGACGAAGCCGAACCGGTCCCGGGACTCGACCCGGCCGAGCGCGCGCGCGGGCGACGGCTGCCGCCGCCTCGCACGACGACGGGAAGCGGTGAGGAGTCAAAGTGAGCGGAACGCGAACTGACCTCTGACTGGCGACGACGAGGAGCAGGAGGAGGAGGAGGAGGAGGAGGACACCCCGCTGCCCCTGCCTCACTTCTGCTTCTTCTTCTTCTCTTCTTTTTTTAACCGCGTCATTCGTGTTATTGGATGAAAGCGAAGATTAAAAAGAAAAAAGAAAAAAAGGCGTTAAAAGACTCGACAAAGATCCACTTCGAGTCCCAGAAAGTTTTAACCACGGAGGCTGAAGCAGGCGGCGTGCCGGCTGGCGTCAGGCTCTCCTCCGGTCTGCCGGCGGACTGGAGGACGGCGGCTCTCCGGCTCGATGGAGCGTGACGTCACACGGAGGGGGCGTGGTCAGCAGAAAAGCACATTTTCACACTTTCCAGTTTTTCTCCCCCGGTACATCCGATATCCTGATGAAAACGTGAATAACGAAATAAAGATTCATTAAAAAAAAAAAAATCAACATCCTAAACCCTTCACCCGCGTCTCTTTATCCGCGTTTGTCATAACTTGCATACTTCTATAACTTCATCTGCTTGAATAAAGTGTTAAAATCTGCACTTCAGAGCGTAAACGATGCGAGCCTCAGCGCTGCAGCGCCGGCGTCCTTGCACGCGTCCGCCCACAAGCGCAAACCTTCCGGCCGCCATCTTTCCTGGTCTTAAAAAAAAAAATGGAGTCACTGCCGCTGTGTTGGGCCATTCATTATACGCAGAGGAGATGACAAGAGTCGTTAAGATGATAGAATGATTCGTTAAGAGACTAATTGCAGCCCGTCCGCTTCCAGATGACGCAACATTCCGTGTCAGGGCTGATTGTTGTGAAGCGCCAGGCTGGCTGAGTTTAACTTCGTCGATGATGACTGAAGTTGGAATGAAAGTGTCGGTGTGAGTGGTGTGATGCTCCTGTGCTCCTTCCTACATTCACCAACCTTCCTCCGGCGCCGTTCCTCCTTTGCAGTATTTTCTGCAACTTGTCATTTTCACACCATCATTAGCAACATTAGCGCTCCTCTCGCGGCCCCAGCATCCCTGCTCCCGGGGGGTCCGATTGGCAGCGGCCAAGTTCGCCTTGTCGTCATCACGCTGGTGAAAACACGGCGGTGACCAGTGGAGGGCAGCGTGGGAGCCAGTGAGACGCTGGCTGGTTAACGCCGCTTTTACACATCTTGTGCTCGAGGAACTCGGCAGACTGAAACAAGACAGATGGAATTTGTGGCTGAGATGGCAAAAGAATCACACACGTTACCCAGGGAGGCTAACGCTAAGCTACCTAGATTACCCAGGGAGGCTAACGCTAAGCTACCTAAGTTACCCATGGAGGCTAACGCTAATCTTCTTAAGTTACCCGCAGACACTAACC
>CAAKHG010047783.1:0-10151 GCA_901007715.1 Dactylopterus volitans
TTTTTCTAATTTACTGTTGTCCATAATTGTTTCACTTGCGCCCTCTGAGGCTTGCACCGACGCGCATTCCCACTCGTGCGCATTCGGGTGACCTGAACATTCGGGAGGCCTTGCCAGGGTAACCCAGTTCAGCTCAACTGCAACACACATTACAGTCCCAAAGACAGTCATTCAAATATGGCAACACCTCTCTCAAAAACATTCAGTAAAAATTTTTTTTCATAAAACTCCTCTTGAAGGGAGAATCTATTGTGTTGCGTTATATTCCATGGTAAGACGTGCAGTGGTTTTAATGTTATGGCTCATTGGTTTGGAGTTTATTTATTTTGAGTTCATGGGTCCATAAAAGAGGCAGTGCATGTTAATGAACATCTACAATTATAAGAATTTCCATCCCTTTTTTTTGCTGCTGCATTATATTCTATGTTGAACGGGCAGTGGTTTTAACGTTCAGGCTGTCCAGCGTATATTTCAGGGCTTAAAGATTCAGGAATGATGTTGTTCATTCTTCCACAGCTGGTACTGCAAGAACACCAACCGCAGCCAGGCAGAGAAGCTACTGAAGACCGAGGTAAAGAAACTTAAAAAGCAGGATATTTATTTTTGTGGAACCCCCCACGCAAAGGCGTCAGCAACCGGACCGGCGTCAACCACGTGTCCTTGTGTGTCGCTTCCCGCCCTCAGAACAAAGACGGAGGCTTCTTGGTCAGGGACTCCAGCAAGGTCGGGAAGTACACGGTGTCGTTGTTCAGCAAGGGCGGCGGGTGAGTGAGTCCGCCGTCCCGCGCGGCGCGTCCGCTGGCGCCGCTCATGCGTGAACGCGTCGAAAGAAGAAGCGCCCGTAATGAAAGCAGAAACGACGGGGCGGGGATGTAAATTAGATATGCAAAACAAAAACCCCAGGACTCATTTACCTGCCAGAACTTTTTTTTTCATCCCCATGGCTCTAAAACTGAGATACGTCCCGGAAAATGGCCGCCGCCGCCGCCGCCGCCGCTGATCTTCCTCTCTCCTCGCCGCAGGGAAACCGGCGGATGCTGCAGACATTACAACATCTGCACCACCCAGCAAGGGCAGTTCTACCTGGCGGAGAAGCACAACTTCCCCACCATCCCGGAGCTCATCAACTACCACCAGTACAACGCAGCAGGTTACTAACACTGAAAAAATATATATATATATATATGTGAATATCATGTACTTGGTGTTTATATAGCAACAGAAAAATAAAAAACAAGTCAGCACACAAACGGAATATCGGAAGATCTAAACAGCAGAAGTGCAGTTTCATATTTTTTTTTAACCTCACAGGTGATAATGCCGTATTTCTTGCCAGGTATGTTTAGCAGGCTGAAGTACATCGTCTCTAACCGCACGAGGCCCCCATCAACAGGAGGTCTTGGCTATGGTAAGTGTATCAGTGGCCGCACAGGCCACAATTTAGATACAATTTCAGAACACTTGACATGTCTGGCCATGGACGTTTACGTGTGTTTGTTACTGGATTAAATGTTATGTTAGACTGTGTTATGATCATGGAGTCTTTTTCTCTTGTTCCCCAATTATAAGTCATAGTTGCAAAAGGTTAGAAAAATAACCTAATAGCCATTTAATGGTCGCGGTGCCCCTAACAGTAAAAGAGAGTCCGCCATAAAAACGCTGAAATAATAAGAATAATTTAGAAATGGAACAAACAATAAAACAATGAGATATGCAGAAATTATAAAGGCAAACCTGTGAAATCCTCTTTGGCCTGTTGATGCATCCCTCTACCAAGTTTGCAGAAAATTGTCCTAGTACTTTTGTTTTTTTTCTGCAAAATCCACCAACCAGGTCGGGTAGAAAACCATCAGTATTTAAGACAAAGCTCTTAGACTGAAGCGAGCGTTTAAAACCAATGTCTTTGAGAAAGATGTTCTCTGTCGCATGCCCCAGGCGTGTGGGAGATCGACCCCAAGGACCTCACCTTCATCAAGGACCTGGGCACTGGCCAGTTTGGAGTGGTGAAGTATGGAAAGTGGCAGGGCCAGCACGACGTGGCCATCAAGATGATTAAAGAGGGCTCCATGTCCGAGGACGATTTCATAGAAGAAGCCAAAATCATGATGTAAGAAAAAAAAAAGAAGCTTAGTTTCGCTTGCGTGGACGGCAGCTCCGGGCAGCAAAGTCCAAAGTCATCCTTTCACTTTTTAAAACCAGGAAGCTCCGCCACCAGAACCTGGTCCAGCTGTACGGAGTCTCCACCAAACAAAGACCCATTTATATAGTGACGGAGTTCCTCCTCAACGGCTGCCTGCTGACCTACCTCAGGGAGGGGCTGAAGCAGCACCCGACGGCCGTCCAGCTCCTGGAGATGTGCAAAGATGTCTCCGAGGGCATGGCCTACCTCGAGTCCAAGCAGTACATCCACAGAGACCTGGTGAGGCGGCAGAGCAGTGCATCGCCCGCACGACGGATCCGTGATTTAACTTAACAATTAAACCGAGCGCGCCGCGCATTTCACCCCCAGGCTGCCAGGAACTGCTTAGTAGACGGCAACGGAACCGTGAAAGTGACCGACTTCGGGCTGTCGAGGTAAAACGCGCCGCACGCGGGTAACAGGGGCGCACATCCGCGGCCACGTGAGCTGACGATGCGTTTTTTTTTTCAAGGTACGTCCTAGACGACGAGTACACAAGCTCGGCGGGCTCGAAATTCCCCGTTCGCTGGTCACCTCCCGAGGTTCTCCTCTACTGCAGATTCAGCAGCAAGTCCGACATCTGGGCATACGGTGGGCGGACAGGCACAGGAATTATTCTTCTCGATTCCTGATCATTTTTTTCATTTCTGGCCATTGGTGAATGACTCAAAAAAAACCCGAAAAACCCCCCAAAACTTTTCATTCATATCCGTGTCTAAGAATTTTAAGTGTATTTGCCACATTTGGGTGTTGCTTTTTAATGATCAACACTCTTCAAAAAGACTTAAAATGAGATAATCTGGTCTTCATTGGTTCATTTAAGGGCATCATAAAGGATGTGGTGACGGAGACGTGCTTGTTTTTCTTGCGGGGTTCCACTATATTTGAATCCTGTAGCCATTTTACTGTCAATTTTTTGCTTAACATGTACTTACTGTGTTTTTATGACCGACTGCTACCTTGGCCAGGTCTCTCTTGCAAAAATGAGATTCTCAGTCTCAATGGGACTTCCTGGTTGAATAAGAATAAGAATTTTTTTTTAAACGCATCTTTCAGGCGTTCTCATGTGGGAGGTGTACACTTTGGGGCGGCTTCCGTACGAGCGCCTCAACAACACCGAAATCGTGGAGCAGGTGTCGCGGGGCCTGCGACTCTACCGCCCCCAGCTGGCATGCGAGAAGGTCTACAGCATCATGTCAAGCTGTTGGCAGGATGTAAGTGGGACCTGCAGCTGGAAATTTAAATTGTTGTTTCACCAACAATGAATGCCACTTTTTATTCTTTTTTTTCCAGAAAGCAGATGAGAGGCCCAACTTTCAGGACCTGGTTTTGACGGTTCAGGATTTGCTGTATGAGCTTCTGTAGATCTCAGGAATCCAGGCGGACCCCCTCCCCTCCCAAATCAGAGCAGCTTCCCATGTGTCCCTGGAGAATTAGCACAACCTCAATGTGAATGTCAGCCCCACTGTAAACTCACTGATTCCAAAAAGGTGAATATCACAATATCACAAGTACAGTACTATATCCTAAAGTTTTATATTTTTACTGATCTGAAAGGGAGCGAATGATTCTTTTTTTTTTTAAATGTCTTTTAGTGTGTTTCGTGGAATAAGCGTGACATGTAGGAATTAGCACGTGGGAGGAATCTTTGTGAATGCACATCTATTGCACAAAAAAAAGCCAAGTATGCTGGGCTTTGAAGTCACTTAAGCATCGCGTGTAATGGAAATGACTAATGTCTAAAGTTTTTATTAAATTCTAATCAAATATAAATTGTTTTTTTCATATCACCTTAGCAACATTGGAGAGATAGACATTAGTTTTTCATTCATTTTATTGAACTATATATGCTTTCATGATGAGGTTGTGGGGTGTGATGCAGTGTAATTTTTTTTGTATATTTGACAAAAAAACAACAACTTACAAATACATGTACTGTACTAAAGTATACACATATTTTGAAGTATACACATATTTTGAAATAATTTGAAAAAAAAAGTTATAATGCAATACAAGCTGTGGCAGTTTCAGTTGCGTCTTGTTTTAGGGTTTAATAATTAATGGTTTTATGGACTCCTTGTTGAAGGCAATAAATCATGGTTTCATATTGCTGTGAATTTTCACTGGTTTATATGGAGTTTCGACCCTATAATAATAGTAACACAATTCATAATTAATCATAAATCATTTTTATGTATCATATTTGTATAATGTGTATTATTTTATGGGAGACCGACTAAATATTCTTTCATAGTAAATAAAACTTGAATCGATATTCTTAATGAAAAAGTCCACTTTTGAAGAGATAAAATCTTACAATGACTCAGTGTCAAAATAAAGGCATAATCTTTACTGGGCATCAGCTACAGAAATGTGTGGGTGTTGGTTTGTTTTTTTTTAACTTTATTGAAAACATTGAACTGCACAAATAGGCAGACGTGCTTTTTGACAAGACAAATAAAAATAAATAGATAAATTCTAACATTTAAACTATGATGAGTCAATGTATAATTAAAACAACAATTAAAAAAAAAAGCTAAATAATAGAAAAGAAAGGGGATTATTCCTATTTAAGGGGTTTGAGCTAAATTCATACAGTTTTGGTGCCTTTTTTTAAGTGCTCAAAAGTTTGAAAGCCTTAATGTTTCTTTAATGTCACATAGGAATCCAAAAGAAATTATAGTGTCTGTTTTGATTGCATTTATGTTTATGAAATTCACCAAACAGAATCAACAAGTTTACAATGAATTCAAATGTATATCTATCCTTTTCAAAATATGGGAATATATGAATATTAGTTTTACACAATATATATATATCATGTCCAAAAAGTTACATTGATTTTCAATATCTAAACATTTTTAAAAGAAAATACGTTTGGTTAAATGCATATTGTATAAAATTTCAATGTGCACTACTGTAAGCTTATTTATTATGCAGAACTTATACTGACCAAGCACAACATTATAACCGCAGCATGTTCACCATAAACTATAATGCAACAGCCCTGCAATCAATTCTCCCTTCAGTTGTATGTTGAATTTTTATTGAATCTGTTTGAGAGAGGTGTTGACACATATTTGTATGATTGTTACTGGGGCTGTAATTGGTGATGCTCTTGAATAATAACAATAATAATAATTATAATGATTTGTGATGTTGAACTGTGCTAAGAGGAATCTCATTCTCCCTTCAGGAGGAGTTTTATGTTGAGTTTTTTTTTTTATTGAATCTGTTTTAGAGAGGTACTGAAATATTTTAATGATTGTGACAGTAATTTAAGATGTTGCTGAACTCTACTGGGATATAGAGAGGTGTCCCTAATATTTTTTCACCCTAATGGATATGAGTGGGATGATATTAGGATTAGGATACTAATATTAGGGTTACACTTCTCAGTATAACCCAGTGCAGTTAAAATCACAAATTATTGTTGTTTTGTTGTTGTTGTTATTCCACTCTTGTGCGTTAAGCTGACTAAATATTAGAGACACCTCTCAGTGTAATCCAGCACAGTTCAACAACATCACAAATTATTCAATAAAAAAAATTCAAGGTAAAACTCCTCCTTCCTAAAACATGCTATGCTATAAACATGCAGCGTAACGCTTGATGGGCGTCTACTGTGACGTCATCTGTGCGTGGCCGCTCTGAGAGGCGTATACGGCGCATATGATGACGTCGTACACGTCACCACGAGCCCGCCCCTCCGATTGGTCGATCTGCTTCCGGCTTCCCGTCTTGCCCCAAACACGCACGTGAAGGTCAGCGTTCCGGGCAGAAGACGTCCATTATCGGAGAGCCACCGGCGGCGCGGCCTGTCTTCACCCCAGCATGGAGGCCCAGGGAGCCGCGGCGGACCCGCAGCTGCAGCACTTCATCGAAATCGAGTCCCAGAAGCAGCGCTTCCAGCAGCTGGTGCACCAGATGACGGAGGTCTGCTGGGTAAGACGCCGGAGGCGAGCGGCGCCGATGAATGGCTGCCCGCGGCTGCGTGCGGGCAGGCGGTCGATATCCCGCCGGCTACACCAGTGGTTTCGAAAGATTGTCCGAAAGGCGGCCAAACAGCGCCGAACTCTTAATAATAAAGCTACTAAAAATGTGCCGCTAACGCCACGGGCACGTCGCTGCTGTTCACGACAGGACGCCGCCGTTTGCGGCTTTTCGCCTTACGGCAATAATTCGTTTGCGTGAATTCGTTAACTTTCGTAACCGCCGTTAGCCGCCTGGTCACTTGACAACACTAACAAAGAACACAAAACCCAGATAAATGTTTTATTTATCTTCCCTGTGCCGCTTGTCAATCAAACGTAAGTGACGTAATCTTGCCGGTTTAAGACGACCCATACGTACGTTTACGTAAGTCTACGTAAGCGTAAAGTGTAAGTTTTGTAATCACAGGGCAGTTTAAGTAGGATTATCAAAGTGCATAAATAGTTAAAAAAAATAATTCAGATTATATTATGAACCAATTTTAGGGCCACAACATAAACTAGAGGTCAACGCCATTATTTACAAAAAAGACGCTTATGAATAAGATATCTTAAAACTACCTTAAGTTCAAACCTTCTCATAAACATTTGAGTCCATTAACCACCTAAAGATCCTCAGTCAAGGCTGCGAGTGTGCTCGCGTGTGTGGTTGAATTCAGTTAGTCATAAAGTTGGACTCTCAAATGTATCTTAAGTGCAAACAGTAAAAGTACAAATTGTTGCTTTTGACAGTGTTATGGAATCATGACTGGCACTGGATTAAAATTAGGTGAAGACAATGTTAGCGTGGCGTCGCATTCGTGTGTGATGTCGCATGTTTTCCAAAGCTGTGGTTGTACTTTCACAGTATACTTATTTGTTTCTGAAAATTAAATACACAGAGCAGCCACAACATTATGACCACTGCGTATTTACCAAATAATTTAATGCGACAGCCCCGCAATAAATTCTAGATAATTAAAACGTGTCAACTCCTCTCAAACAGATTCCGTAAAAAATCCACTTAAAACTACCGAAGCTAGAATTCATCGCAGTGCTGTTGCATTACATCCTGCGGTAAACATGCAGTGGTTTTAATGTTATGGCTCGTTGGTTTAAATTTATTTCAAGTTTAAGTTAATAAAGGGTGAACATATAGATGTAAATATGCAAGATTAGGGGCTAATTTCCATCTTCAGTCCCTTGGCAAGCCGGTGCCACCCACATAAAACGATGCAGTTCCATATAATAAAAACGAACAACATGATAATTACAGAGAAAACGTTACACAAACATTGTTGATCTTGGACCAGAAAAAAAAGTACCAGGACGACTAGGATGTTTATTAAGGTTTTAAAGTGCAAAATTGCTAAAGTGGATCACGTAATTTGGCGTAATCATAAGCAGGCTTTTGTGCCCGTTTTGAGGTGAACGAATCGAAGCAGAAAGAATTCTGGGTTTTAATTTCATGGGATGAAGGCGAAGGCCGAGCACAGATGCCGCTGTCATTGGCTTGCACACTGCAGCCACCTCCAACCAGCAATAGACTTCTCGCCCTTGATGGCGTTTTTGAAATGTCAAAAATCATAAATCGTAATATCCAGAGGGGCTGGATTCATGTTTTCCTGGCGCTGGCTGGGCGTCTGGGGTCGCCGCGTTGCTGGTGGTAACGAGTCTCCGGATCTGTGCTCCGTTTCCAGGAGAAGTGCATGGACAAACCCGGGCCCAAGCTGGACTCCAGGACGGAGATTTGCTTCGTCAACTGCGTGGAGCGATTCATCGACACCAGCCAGTTCATCCTGAACCGGCTGGAACAGACTCAGAGGAGCAGGGGGTCGTTCTCGGACACCATGTCAGACTAAAAATTTTCGGAGATTCTCCTTCCTCTGGGAAGGACCGACCGCCCGAAGCCCTTCAGCTGGAACTCCCGCGCGGCCGCCCGCACGTCGCATGACTGTCTGCTCGTCTGTCAAAGGCGCCGACAGACAGCATCGCGCTTTGATTCAAGTGCCTGAGATTAGCTCCACCCCCCACCCCCCACGCCCTCGCCCCACCCCCCTCCCGCTCTTCCCTCGCCCCTCCTGCGTTTTGAGTTCTCCTCCCCCCCGATTGGACGTCGCCCCGGCGGCGAGGCGCCTCGACGTTGATTTCCATCTCCGGAATCATGATGCACGCGTGGAATCGAGTCGGCCGGCTCACTGTGTGTCGCATATGAACTGCTGTAGCTAGCGGGGAGGCTGCAGTGACACACACACACACACACCTGGGACGTTACCAGCTGATTTGACGACCATGTACAGTATAAAAGAGGGTTCCACAGCTTCTCCAAGTCTAAGACAACAGCATCTTGGCTGAAGCAGTGTGGCCTCCTGTCAGAGGGTTCTGGATTGTACATATGCAATAAACCAAATTCCGGATGATTCTCTCCAGCCAATGGAGTCAGATGATGTAGTCACGTTTTATTCAGAAAGCCGTTAACACGATGTTAGCTACATCGGAAACACTGTTACATGTGCGGAAATGATTTATAAAAAGGGGGAACCGGTGTTCTTTGGTGGTCGTACAATACTGAGGTGTTACAGGATTTCATCACTTTAGGGAAGGGGGGGGGGCATTTTTGCATCAATGCTGCTTTAAACCGGTTTGTACTGGATTGGAAATGTGTATGACCAAGGTAAAAAAAACAAAAAAAACCTTAAGTTAAATCTTGCAGTAAGAAGGCACATTCTGCTATGCGCAGGCGCTTCAGTCATTTTATGAATTATATAATAAAAGCTCGTAACTTTTTTTTAAATATAAATTATACTGGAGTCATAGTTTCGCATTGTCTTTTTCGACCCAAAAAGGACATCTTGAGCAAAAAAAAAAATTAAAATAAAACGGGTTGTATTCAACAGTGCGCCCGTGGCTGCCGTGCGTTCATATGTAATATTTGCATATTACGTTTTATAAGACAAAAAAAAGCTGCGGTGGTGTTAAAAAAACTGCAATAGGCAAATTTTTTTTTTTTTTTTTAAGTCTCTTCAGGAAGCTCTCTGGTGGGACGCCCGGCCGTCCTTCCAGCCGCCCTCCCTGGGCGGCTTCATCTGGTCTTCTGCCTGGCCGTCGTGGCTGGGCAGGGCCACGTACGGCTGCTGGGCCCAGGGGGAGCCCTGGGGGCCCCTCCTGAGGTAGAGGGGCAGCGAGTCCCAGCTGAACGTGATGTCCTTGAAGGCGTGGAGGAGGAAGATCCCCAGGATGATGGTGAGGAACCCGCTGAGGGTCCCCACCGCCCCGTCCGTGGTCATGCGCAACCACTCCTTGAAGAGGATGGCCGAGCAGGCCATGACGGAGGTGGTGAAGAAGACATAGTAGATGGGCGTGACTATGGAGGTGTTAAAAATGTCAAGGGCCTTGTTCAGGTAACTGATCTGGACGCTGACACATATGATCAGGCAGACTACTAAGGACCAGAACAGGGGCTCCCTCAGCACTGCTGTCCCGGCGAACAGCTCCTTAATGCCAATGCCCAGGCCCTTGACACAAGACACAGAGAGGGAGCCAATCACAGAGCAGATCAGGATGTAGACCAGCACATTCTTCTGTCCAAACCGCGGCGCCACGGCAAAGATAAGAACCAGGCTGCTTCCCACAACGCACACGGCAAACACAATGAAACCTAGTGGGAGCATTCAGAGAGGAGTTAGTGCCTTATCTGGGAATCAAACCCCCACACACACAAGCTGGTTAATCATCAGACGCTGGTCCTACCTGGGTCTCGGAGCTTCTCGGCCATGGCGGCGAGCGAGGCCACCTCCTCCTCCTGCGGGGCGTGGATCACCATCACCGTGGAGCCCAGGACGCACAGCAGGCAGCCAATCTTCCCGTGAACGTTCAGCCTCTCGTTGAGGAAGTAGGAGGAGAGAACGGCGCTGCGAGAGGAGGAGGAGAAGAAGAACACCGCAGCTGGCGTCAGCAAAAAACGTCAGAGGGACGAGCGGCGCCGGGCGCGGGGGCGGCGC
>CAAKHG010047785.1:0-11372 GCA_901007715.1 Dactylopterus volitans
GATGAATTGAACCATTCATTCATTCATTCATTCATTCATTCATTCATTCATTCATTCATTCATTCATTTCTTCATCAGTTACATCATCTATTTATAATTCATTCATTCATTCACTTCCACAGTCACTAATTTACTCATTTATTTCTTAATTTCTTCGTCAGCTCAGTCATTCATCTCTTCATTCAAAAAAAAGACGCATCCATTCATTTCTCCATTCGTCTCCTTATTTATTTTTCCTTCCTTCCGTCTCGGCTCCGGCGTGCGACCGCTCGTGCGCAATTCACCATAAATCCACGCTGGCGGGATTACAGCCGCGTTTGTCCGGCGCTCCGACGTGTGTTTTTTTAACGGCTTTTTAAAGCAATTACACCGTTTCAGAGGCGGCTCCTCCCATTGCCCCGATCATACATATATAATTCATGTGCGTGCGTGTACACAACATCATATTACCGCGCCGCTGAAACGTAAACTCCCCTCCGGGTTGTCCGTAATGACGCCATTTGGGAATTTCCATATGGGAAACGGTACCTTCTCCGCCCGGAGGTGCGCGGCTGCGATTGTGTTTCTTTACATAAACAGAACTTAGCGAAAAATGGAGAGAAAAAAACAAAAAACAACATCCGCATGTCAATAACCGCGGGGTGGATTCAGACTCGCCGCCCGAAACAGCAGAAAACGCTGGATTCCATCTTTGAGACGGGAGTTTTGGTTCCACTTGTTCCAATTTGGACGATTCGGGGGGAAAAAAACGGCTTGTACGAATCCCGCTGGCAGGTCGCGGTCGCGCTCCGGCGGCCTCCAGGATCTAATCTGATTCTCCCTCTTTAGACGCGTCCCTTTGATGACTCGGCGAAGCGCGGCCGGCGCGGCCGGTTCCCACAAACGTCGTGCGGGCACCTTTAAAAGGAGCGCCGGCGGTCGCGCGGCGCGGCCCGGCCCGGCCCGCATCGTACGCTCAACCGGAGCCCGCATGGGTCCGCATTCCTGCGGCACCGAGGAGAATGAGCAGCGCCGGCGTGAAAGTAGAGACGCGGGGAAACGGGCTCGATAGTGTATATAACACACACACACACACACACACACACACACACACACACATATATATACGCAGAAGTGGCTGTTCAGGTGATTCCAAATTTTTGTTGACACAGTTGACCACACGCAGTTTTGACTCCCAGAAATGTGAAATAAGTTCAGAAGAAGAAGAAGAAACAGGCAGCCCTCCTTGGTCCGGGTCTGAGGACCCAGCAGGATGCCAGCGCACAAAAAAAAAGTAGAACCGGGCTAAACTGGTTTCATCTGCGGTGTGTTGCGTTGCACCAGCGAGGCCCTGCAGCCGCCATTAATGCACTCCAGCACGCACACACACACACACACACACACACGCTCGCGCGCGCACACACACACATTCCAGGTGGAGTCGTCTCTGCCATCCATGTGTCTCAGGCTGACTGCTGAAGCTGGCTGGGCCTCTGGAGTGAGTAATACGAGTGTTACTTGGACCCTCTGGGCCGTTTCTCATAGTCTAACCATGGGTCTGCTGGGTAAAGGGACCTCCGTAGTTCCCATGTTCCATGTCCAGAGTGTGTCCCCCGTCCGGTAGGTGGCTGTCGTGCACACCCAGTTGGCCCCCAGAGGTCCAAAAGAGGATTAAGGAGGAAATGGTGAGCACAAGGACAAGCGAGAGGAAGGATTTTCAGGCTAAAGGCAGCAGCGAATCTCGCAGCACAAGGGTTCCCCGAGGCAAGGTTCTACAGAGAACACGCAGTCTTGTTCTTCAACTTGAGCGCTCCTTCCAGTTTCCAGCCTGAACAAGCCGAGTTTGGACTGCCGAGCGGAGAGTCCAGGCCTTCGCCAGCTCTGAGCTGGAGGTGGACGCCAGCGTAGGAGCGGTGACGTTCGTGTCAAACCGTGACCACGCCTGTGCTAAGGCTAGCTTAAATGCTATCTCTAACGTGCCAGCGCGACCATAACCATGTTCACTATCAGAAGCTGCTTTCCCAAAACCCGCTTAAACACGGCGATGAGCTCCGGTTTTAATCCGCTTCGCCTCTTGTCGGCTGCAGCGGGAACGTCACACCCACGCAAATGCGCTAATTTATCGGATGACATCGGTGTAACGTGCCGACGTGGTGCCGGCAGCTGCGGGATGAGCGTCACCGGGTTTGTTTTCCACGGTTTTAAGATGGCGCAGCGTCGCAGGTCTTTGCCACCTCAGCCACAAACTCTCACCGTCTCCGTCTCCTCGGCGCTGGAATAGCATCCCGAGTTTAAAATCGTTTGGAAGACAAAAGTAGAAGTTTCGGGATGAACGGCGTCGCCTGTCGTCTCCGCGGCTTTCGTGCTCCTTTCCATTGTTTGTCTCGCGGTGATGATGTCGTCATCAATGTGATGTCACGCGGCTCGTCGGCTGGCGATCAGTCCGGGTCTGCTAGCATCGGGAAAGTGGACTCTCTCGCCGAGTGTTAACGAGTGTACCCGCGTGTGTTAGTTTGACATATTAGCATGCTAATGTTGACTAGCTGTGGCTGAAGCTTTGGTCAAAAACCAAAGTGCTGGACCAGTAAAAAATGGACCTGATGGTACGAAACCAAACCTCAAAGAGACCCTGATTCCAAGGAAACCCTTACCCTAAAGAGGCCCTGGTCCTAACCCCAACAAGACCCTCCTAGGTGATGGCGGGGTCAAGTTTGACACACTGGATTCATAAAAACCCGCTTGTGGTTCTTGAGGAGAAGTCGGGAGGTCATTAAAGTCATGAATGTTCAGGGACGAGGTGATGGGCGGGCTAACCCTCCGTTTCCCAGTCCTGGTCCTCGAGGGGCGGGGACCCCCCACCCTACATGGTTTAGATGTCTCCCTACTCCAAAACAGCAGAGCTGATGAGGGGCTGGTCGCTTGAATCAAGACCAGATCAGACCTCTGAACTGGATCAGTATCACCGGGACAGTGGTCTGAAGACCAGGGGTCCTTCATCGGAGAGTTCTGAAGTATCCTTCGAAAAAGGGGCAAACATCCAGTCGTTGAAATTTTGGGCCTCAAAATGTCTGCGTATGAAGTTCACACAGTCAAGCGGGAAATGAGGGAAATGTGAGTGAATTTGTAAACTTTACAAAGCGCTTGTGTGTACTTTACATGCGTCACGCGCGCGCGTTTTACGCCGTCACGGGTTTGAAAAACGGCTCTTAAGCTGCATTCGCAGTCATCTTAAAAAAAAAAAAAAAAACCTCACTAACTTGTCAAAACCCCCCGTAAATGGCAGATTGGCTCCATCACCTGAGCGGCTCAAAGTGCTTTCGATTGCATCGCGGTTGCCTCATTCAGCCGCTCGCACACACACGCACGCACACACACACACACACACACACACGCACGCACACACACTCGCGCTCTGACGGCGGCGGCTACCATGCGCGGTGGCAGCCTGCTAAACACGCAGCAACACGCGAGATGACTGCCATCATGAAAGTTTGATGAGCCAACAAAATCGGCGTTTTGATTCCAGCTAAAAGCTTTGAACAGGAACCTACCGGAGGAGGCGGCGGCGGCGGCGGCGGCGGCGGCGGCGGCGGCGGCGGCGGCATGTCAGCGGCGGTGAGGCGGCTTGGCGCGGACCTGTTAGCGGCGGATGGCGGCGCGTGATGCGAGCGGTGTCTCCAGCAATGAAAGTCCCATTTCTGGGCAGCACGGTAGCAACCAATAACGTAAAAATGGCAAATAAATTTGGCCATTTTAAATGTAATCAAGCCAATAACCCCAAAAAAATGTAATGTAATAAAATGTTTAAGCAAATAATTTAATCACATGAAAAAAAATCTATACCTATGTACTTTTTATTTCCAAGAAATGCAGTGTTGTTTATGTATTATTACATCATTCCAATAACAGCCAATAGCATAATAATTTTTTTGCCATTTTATTGTTATTGGTGATTTGCTACATTATTGGCGCTATTACATTTTGTTATTGGCTTGTATCATGTTTTTGTCCTTTATTACAAATGGGACGTCCCCTTGATGAACGAATATGACGACTTTGCCATCCACTGCACCAATTTTTGATGAACAAGCTGCACAAAAACTGCAAAAAATACATTTTATTTCCAAGAAATGCAGACCTGTTTATGTATCATTACATCAGTGGCTGCAGTTATTACATCTTCAAAGGATTTTTTTTTTAAATGTCAGGCCAATACGACAATTTATTTCAATGTTATTGTAATAACAATGTAATAACCAATAAGCTATTACATTATTGGCTCAAACATGTTATTACATTATTTGTGAGTTATTGCATTATTGGCCTTATTACATTTAAAATGGCCAAAATTATGACATTATTGGCAGGTATTACGTTATTTGGCATTATTATATTATTGGCCATTATCAAGTCATAATTTCTTGGCACGTACAAGCCAAACGTCTTCACTCGGCACTTCATTATTTACATTTTGTGGTTATTCTTGTTAAAGTAGTTGCTGCTATTAGCACAAAAACGTGCGAAACATTTGAAATATTTTTCACCTTTTTAAATACAAACTTTTTAGCTCTGACCTGGACTGATGCTCATTAAAAGATTTAAGCTTTGGAAGTGGGAATAAAAAAAAAACACTAATTTAAATGATTTTCATAGCACTTTTTCCTGAAGGGTCATACGTGCGAGCGTTATTCCGGGGGTCAAACCGACGCCTCCCCACCGGGCCGCGCCGGCTGCACGGAGGTGTTTCCCGGCGCGACCCGGAACCCATCGCTGCTTTCAAAAAAAAAAAGCTTCGCCGGGTGTTTTTTCTGTTTTGTTTTGTGTTTTTTTTCGGCGAGAGCTCTTTGAAGTCCCTTTAATTTTTTTTTTTTTTTTTTTATTGGCAGCACCGGTAATTTCTGGTCTTGTGGTATCATGTCGAGGAAACGCCGCCGCTCAGGTATGACAAGCTCTCGCCGCCGCCGCCGCCGCCGCCGCTGCACACATTGTTCTTGTCAGTTCTGCTTGTGCGAGTTTTTTTTTCTTTTTCTTTTGCCGGGGCCAAAAGTGCCTGAGAGCTCTTTGTGTGGGTAGTGAGGAATGCTCCGTACGAGCATATGGATGTGATAAATGTACTCGGTGCACAGCCAGCATGTGCATGCAAACACACACACACACACACACACACACACACATATATATGCGCGTGCAGGGGCAGCATTTTGGAATGCAGCTTTATACACCTGACGATGACAGACTTGTTTGATTAAGGCTTTTAAGTTCGGAGCCAAGAGCTGATGTTAATGGCGGGTGGTGATGGAAGGTGAGCGCTCCACTCCTTAGCGGAAGACTTTTTTTTTTTTTAATTAGCTTTGACCATCATTCATGAACAATATCATAACAGATTACTCAATCGGAGGGTGGAGTTGGGAAACGTCGGCGTTCCAGCGCGGGCGGGCGGAGGGGTGTTCGGGGCTCGCCAGTGAATGGTTGCTTCCGCTTGAAGTGGGAAGTCGGAATGCACGGAAAAGGCACCTGGAATGCCGCTTGACGTCGGACTCACGACTGGGAGAGTCAGGCGAACCTCGAGAAAACCCCAAAACTTCGGGATTAGAGACGGCAGCTCCCGGCGTCAACTTTTAAACAAAAGCCTCGGTAGTTGCCATCACCGCCTCACTGGCCGGCTCCTATCCGCGGACGCGTTGATCCTGTGTTTCTGTCTCGGAATGCCGGGCAAAGCTTCGTTACCGACGGGTATTTAACAGTCACGAACACGGCAAGAATTAATTAGCGGACGCTCCAGCCTACTTGCTGGCCCGCTATCCTGGAATATGGTCAACTAGGGCATGACCTCATTCCCAGCTGCCACGCTCGACTTCCGAGATATGTGGAACGCACCAAAGCCCGGAACACACCATCAGCGCCGCGGGCGAAGTGTCTGGGGCCGAGTTAGCGACGAGCTCCAGCCATGAAAGCCAATGAGGTTTCAGGGCCCAACGGACGCCTGTTTTTGGAGGACCGGTTGTGCCAGGAGATCTGCCCGGACCCCCCAAAACCCGAGCGGCTCTTCTTCTGATCGCCGTTTTCTCCCCTCCGACGCCTCTGCCTTTTTGCTTCAAGATTTGGTTGACAAATTGCACAATTGCCGCCACCTACTGGACTGGAAGAACGTCCATAACGCGCACAGACGGACCCAGAACGTGTGGCGCGCACATCTGCCGACCCGGCCCAAGCACACGCAGAGAAGCCCGTTCACTTCGTTTTTAGAATGAATGGGGGGGGGGGGCGGAATCATAAAACTGACAAGAAATGTGTTGGACTGTCAGGAAAAAAAAAAACACTTTTTGAAGTGCTTGACTTTCCCGTGGCTTCCTTCCTTCCTTCCCAGAGTCCCCGGCTGCTCGGAGCGCACGAGCGGCGCGCTGATTAAACCGCCGCGCCTAACATGCCCTTGAGGACGCTTTCCGCACATTCACTTTCAAGTCATCATCATCCACATGTGACATCATCGGCACTCTCGCATACCTTTGTTGCGCCCCCCCCCCCCCCCCCCCCCAAACCCCCTCCTCCCCTTCCCGCTTTAATTCGCAGCCACAAAAGATAAGAGGATGAAGAGGAGCGCCGAAGAAAGAGCGGCGCTACGGCAAAATAAACAGATTTCAAAGCACTTTTATATCGAGACATCAAACGTCCTATGCGATGAAACAACGTGCCGTGGCTCGCTTTAATTGACACATTGACAACCTCAAACTTATGATAAGAAGATGTGGGGGGGTTGGAGGGGGTAGGAGGGGGGGGGCGAGCGGGAGGGAGGGGCTAAGGAATGAAAGAAGGATCAGCCCAAACTAACAACAATAATGGAATGATAGAAGGGCTTAATTTCGCCTGACAGACGGCGCTTTCATCAGATTGTGCGCCTTGAACTGCACCTTGATTAATTATTAAATAAGGCGGCCCGCTCTTCAGCTCCGGCCCTCATTTGATGCTCCCGCAAATGTGTTTCTGCTGACAGATAGAGGTCCACGCCGGGGCCCCTGTTTACACAGACCGAAATAGAGCCGCCGCCAAGTCCCGGTACCGTGTTGCACTTTGATGGTATTACAGTCGCCCGAGGGAGGTTCTCGCGCTCCCGCTTCCACCGTTCCACAGAGGCGCTCTTCATCACCGGCACGTTTGTTTTGTCTTGTTTAGTTTTGTTTTGTTTAGTTGGTGCGAGCGTGGTCATCATTGGGGGGATGTTCAATTGTGGGGAGGCGCGCGCGTTTCTGTGCTCAGACGGATACAAAAAGGCCTTTTACGCGTTTTTTCCGGGGCGCTTTCGCACCCTGCGCTTCGTCCGCCTCGGCCCGAATCGTGGGGTTTGGTCCGGGTTCGCAAATGGACCGAAGAAACATGCTCCATGATTGGTCAGAGGTTCGGAAGTAAACAAAGGTTGGTTGCTCTGGCTTCTCCGGAGACACTTTCCAACTTCTCAGTGGATGGACGCTTCATGATTGGCCTTTATCTCCTCGGGCAGATGATGCAGCTCGAAGCTGGTGTGCAGGCGCAGCTGGAAAAATGACGTGTAGATGCGCTGGTGCTGCTGAAGGAGCCGACCGAGACCGTTTTGGTGGAGGCGCATTAATCCCCCCTGAACTATGACCCGGTTAGCTACTGACTTTCCAAAGATCCGTGAGGAAAGAGGCGCAGGGCCACATGCAGCTGGGGCGGATCGCGGTCGGGCGAACAAACCAGCCACACAGAGCGTGAGTGATCCTGACCAGGGTTTGACTGACAGCCTCCACACCAGTGAACTAGCCACAATACAGGGCTATGGGACCAGTTTAACCAGACCTAAACCAGCGGGTTAGGCGTGGGAGCGCCATTAAGTCAATTGGCTCACTTACATGTGAGAGCTTTTGTTTATGTTGTTGTGCCGAGCAGGTCAGGTCAGGTCAGGTCAGGTCAGGTCATTGGCAGAAGTTGCAGATGGAACCAAAGTCAGCGTGCCATCCTGGTTTTGGTAAGCCCCTCCGTCTGGGGTGGAGCAAGACGCGCTGCAGTCGCTGATTGGTCGGAACCGAGGCGCGATGGCCGGAATAAATCACGGACCCGCGCCATGTTTGAATGTATCATCATCCACTGCACGAGTGGAGGTTCAGGACTTTCTGTTTTTTTCTGGGGAAACGGCAGCGAGGAACCAGAAGGTTCTCCAGCCGGTGTCAGGGAGGCTGCGGAGGGTTCCCGGCCAACGGCCGAGCGACGAGGCTCCGCAGTGATTGTGGTCTTATCAAAGACCAGAGCAGCCGGAGTGTGTGGACAGGACGACGTGGTGGAGGTTCCACATGATGACCATCCGGAACAAAGCCTGCCTTCCATGTACGATGCGGTCTGTGGTGGAACCGCAAGCTTAGATCCAGGGTTTGCCGTTCCAATGTGTCACGTACCGAACGGAACTGAACCGAAGCACCAGTGACGGCTGGCAGGTAATAAAGAGTAGTGCCGACCGAAGCTGGTCCAGTCCAAGGTCTCGATTGGTGCTGGATCAGATTTTGGTTCTACGTGTGACCCTTGTGAGAACCAGCCACTATGTATGTTGCTGGAACAAAGATGGCAGACCACAGTGACTCTCTACAAGTGCTTTTGACGTCGGCCCTGCCGGGCAGGAGGCTCTTTTAAGGAAATCGGCCTCCAAATGTTGAAAAAAAGAGACGAGAACATCTACAGACCTCCAGCACCTCCACCGGACTGAATTTTCTTTTTATTAATAACTGCCTACTTTGCTTAAATGTACGACACGACCCGGCCCCGGTATGTGTGTGCGTGTGTGTGTGTGTGTGTGTGTGTGTGTGTGTGCCAGTGTACACAGGCCCCTCATGTATTGTACTGTATCCATGTGCCGATTCATTTCTCTATGTGCTGTAATAATCTGAGTCATGACGGCGGCGAGTAAGAAAAAGATGCGTCTTCTTCGCATTAATCCCACAGAGGCCCCCCGGCGGCTGTCGTGGCCGTAATCTGGACACTTTTCCCAGCGACGGTGAGGCGGCGTGCCGAGTTCAGCTCGGTCGTGGCTTTCGAGGAGCTTTTCAGTCGCCAATCGCGTTGGCGTGGTTTTCTTTACCAGCCGTGCCTCCGACCTTTGACCCCCTCCATCTCGAAATCAGAGGCTCTGCTAAAATAAACCGCCTCCCTGCGCTGGCGGGATCAGATTTCACCCCTCTAATCTAGACTCGCTCAGACACGAAGCGGCGGACGCAGACACGAGCGCCCCGCCGCGCAAACGCCGGCGGGCGCCGCTGATTTACGAGTGTCCGTCCCACAGCCGCCGTCCCAACGCCGCCGGTGAATCCAGCCAGGCGTGACGAGCGCGGCCTCAATCCGACGCCAGATTACAGGAATAATCTGCCCCCCCCTCTCCTCCCACTGCTCGCCTCACCTACATGAATGAGCGCCGCCGCAGCCTGTCCTCGGATAAACCGCTCCCATTGGCCGACGGCGAACCTCCGAGGGCGCACACACACACACACACACACACACACTTACGCACACGTGCACACACACACACGCGCGCGTTTTCCCGCTCGGCGCTGCAGGAAACAAGCGCATACAAACAAGCCTTCTCGGAATGTTAGGTAGCATTCAGCGAGGCCTTTGATCCCGCCCTAACAAGATCGCTCTGACAAGTCCAATTTGCGGCCGCTCCTCGCAACAATGGCTGATTGTGTGGCGAGCCGGAGACGATCTAATCACCGCCGCCCTCAGAAGCCCGAGCGAGGGAGATGACGAGGGCGCATAGTGGGGACATTGTCGTCCATCACCTCTGATGTGAGAACACATGACGGCTCGCCGCGATCTGATTTCTCTTCCAAATTAGCGGCGGCGAATGAAATGACGCAGATCAAACGGGGCCAGGGAGACGTTTAATTGCATTACGCACACACACGCGCGCGCACACACACACACACACACACACACACACACACACTGGCCGGTCCTCCTGCAGATGTTTGAGCGCCCCACCGCTCTCAGCCCCAATCCACAAATATCAGATGCCGGATTTTTCACACTTTAACCCTCACATGCGGGAGTGATTGGACCCTACGGGCTTCCATAGGTGGGTCAAAAAATGACCCGGATTGTGTGGGGAGGGTTTTTTTGGTGTTGTGCGCACAAAAATGATTTCATGTTGAAGTTATTTTTATTTTTTTCGCCTTTTAACATTTGGAATATGTTCAGACATTTTTTTTTGAACAATAATAACTGAAAACAGACAAAAATTGATCGTGCGGAACGCAGCAATAGAGAAACCTCAACGTTCATTTTGTGTGTGTGTGTGTGTGTGTGTGTGTTTGAAAAGTTTGAACATGTTCCAAATGTGAAAAAGTGAAACGTAAAAATAACTCAAACATGAAATAATTCTTGTGTGTGCAATACAAAAACACAACATAAATGATTATTAAAAAAAAAAAGGCATAAAAACGCATTGATTGTAATACGGCTACGTTTCGGCCCACCTATGGAAGCCTGGGGCAGTCATGCAAAAATTGCGATTTCTTAAAATGTGTAAAAGGTAAATAAAAATGTCAAATGGCAAATATGTTTTTTTTATTTTTAGGAATACCTGGAATATGAGGTGATACAACTTTTCATCGCGATGATATTGCAGGAAAACCGCCCGACCGGGTCATTTTTGGCCCACCTATGGATGCCCGGGGCAGTCATGCAAAAATTGCGATTTAAAAAAAAAATGTATAAAAGGTAAAAAAAAATTTCAAATGGCAAACATGTTTTTTTTTTTTTAGGAATTCCTGGAATATGAAATGCTAACAACTTTTCTTTGCGACGATATTGCAGGAAAACGGCCCGACCGGGTCATTTTTGGCCCGTTTGTGCGTCTGAGGGTTTAAAACGAACAGAACCTGGTCACCAGAAGACAATCGCGGGGCGGGAAGCTCTGATGTCAGAGACCACGACGCGGACTCAAACGCGGACTCACGGAAATAAATAGATATATATAGAGAGAGATACGTGTGTGTGTGTGTGCGTGCGTGTGTGTGTGTGTGTGTGAAGGCTGATTCTGAAATGCCACCTCGTGACTTTTTGCAGGAGCTAATCTATTCTATTTAATGTGGTTCAGAGGGGCCCGGGCTCGGCGCTGAAGACACGAGGCGGGATTAGTCCTCATATAGCGGCGGTGGCGAGATGAAAGGAGATAAACCACTTAGCTTGGTTCTTGGATGACTTTATATATTTATTTCCCTCAAGTCTCTTCCCCGACGTTTGAAAAGGGATTTAGCGGCGAAGACACTTAAGTCTCTGGAAGTTAATCTTTTTTTTTTTTTTTCTCCCCTCTTTCAAATAAGTTTTTTTTTCTTTTTTTGGCGCAGTGTTGAGTTTTATGAACTTTCTAGCACAGAAGCCCCCAACCTCCA
>CAAKHG010047786.1:0-11034 GCA_901007715.1 Dactylopterus volitans
TGCTGTTTTTATATTTGTATTTTTATTTTTATGAATTCAGCTTGTATAACTTTTGCATTATTTGCTTCCTTTTTTTTTTTCTTTTTTTTTTTACATGTTTTTCCCTCGCCTGTCTCTCCAGCCTGGCGATCCATCCAGACAAAATCCAGGTGGCGACGGGTCAGGTGGGCAAGGACCCGTACATCTGCGTCTGGGACACCTACGCCATGCAGACCGTCTCCATCTTGCGGGACGTCCACACGCACGGCGTCGCCTGTCTGGCCTTCGACTCAGATGGACAGGTCAGACCACGCCCCCTCAGCCCCGCAACCACCCTCATGATATCACCGCTTATTTGCCGTGGCAGCCGCATATGAAGAAGGAAGAAGCACGCAGGAGGCGGAAACATAAAATATAAGATTTACAACACCATTAACCTAAACATGAATACCTCCACTTGATTATCTTCCATCTCTCAATTCTAACTTAAAACTTTGTTTCTTACCGAGCGCCCCTTTTTCTCAACATTCAGTGGGTAGTGGCTAGTATTATATTTATGTATTTTTGATTTCATTTGTTGGAACCACTGGTAAAGAGGTTCAAGACACCAGAGTGAACTGCACGGTCCCAGTTTGTCTGTTGCTGCTGCTGTATGTTTAAATGCAGATATTTATGTGCATTTAACAGAAATGATACCCAGACATAAACATACATTTCTAAGCAGATACAAAAATGTATTTAGTGTATTACAAATCTGCCTAAATGATCTTTATGCAAAAGCCTGAGGACCCAGGATGCTTCCCTGAGGAACTCAAACATTCTGTATTTATAGTAAATGATGTCTAGTTTTCATTCTGTTTGAACAAATGATTTTAAATACTTATCCACACTCTGCCTCCTTCAGAAACTCAGTTAAATTATTTGAATATTTTCAAACAGATGTGACCTCAGTGTTCCGGGAGGGAGCTAACAGTTTGTGTTCTGGTTCCTGGTTTGTTGTAGCGGCTGGTGTCAGTCGGTTTGGACGCCAAGAACACGCTGTGCGTTTGGGACTGGAGGAGAGGACGAGTCCTCGCCACGGCAACTGGACACTCAGACAGGGTACAGACTTTACTGGCTTGACCCCCAGATGTGGCTACATCATCGCAACGTGACACAGAAAGATTTTCTGGAAAATTTGATGTAAAATATATTGTTTTGATTTGTGCCCAATTTCCTGCTTTAGCTATAGAGTTAAGATATTTGCCATTTTTCTTGTGACATTGTGATTTCATGCTCAAAATAACAAAAAAAAGTACCATATTTAATATTGATTTGATGAAATGCTAATTAGAAATGAATGACTAGCTATAAATAATTCCGCAATACTTGAACAATATCAATGTATGAAACTTTCTTAATCCTTATTTGCATTGATGCAGATCTTTGACGTGGCCTGGGATCCACTCCAGTCAGGCCGATTGGTTAGCTGCGGAGTCAAACACATCAAGGTGAGACCGGTGTGGGCGGGGTTTATAGTTCATGCTGATCATAAACATATGTAAACACTCATACAATATATTAAGAAAAGAAGACAGTGTGACAACTCCTGAAAAGTGAAGCCAAAAGATTTCGATTGCCCCTGTTGGTTGATGGCTGTAGAGGTCATAAATCCGGCCCCTTCCACGTTAACAGAAGTGATTAAGACAAAGCTAAAAACAAAAATTCAACCTAATGTGATTAACTACTCTTCAACACTTCAGTGGAAATAAGATAATTAAAATAATTTTGACATTATTGAGATTTTAGGAAAAAATAGATCCAACTTCACGCTAAAAACAGCAGTCAGTAGTCGGCTAATTATGTTGAAATTAGCTTGCCGTCGGTTTATTAATGCTCCCGTCTTATGCGCAACGGCGTCTCGAGCTCGTTTGTTGTTTTGCATCCGCTAGCTGCCGCTTTTCTTTGTTCCGTTTGTCCCAAACCCGACACGATAATGACCGCCATCCGTCTGCGCTCAGTTCTGGACCCTGTGCGGCAACGCTTTGACCCCGAAACGAGGCATCTTCGGGAAGACGGGCGACCTGCAGACCATCCTGTGTGTGGCCGCAGCCAAAGACGAGCTGACGTACTCGGGCGCCTTGAACGGAGACGTCTATGTGTGGAAGGGAATCACTCTCATCAGGACCGTCCAGGCTGCACACGGGGTACAAACACACACACACACACCCAAGGTCTGAACAGGGCCTGAGAGGAGAGAGGAGAGCACCCCGGGGCTGATGGGAATTTTGCTCTCAGGCAGGGATCTTCAGCATGCACGCCAGCGAGGAGGGTTTCGCCACGGGGGGGCGAGACGGCTGCATCAGACTGTGGGACATAGACTTCAAACCCATCACCAAGATCGACCTGAGGGAGGCCGAGCAGGGATACAAAGGTCCTGATCCCGCGTGAGCCGGCTAGACCGACTCTGGTCGCGTGTGCGCAGCTTTAACGACGCGCTGCGACGAGAAGGGTACAAACCCTTTTTTTTTTTTAAGTTGCACCGACTCCGCAGAGACGGTTTGCCGTGTCGCCTCCTCCAGGTCTGTCCATCCGGAGCGTGTGCTGGAAGGCGGACCGGATCCTGGCGGGGACGCAGGACAGCGAGATCTTCGAGGTCATGGTCCGGGACCGGGACAAACCGGTTCTGCTCATGCAGGGTCACAGCGAGGGAGAGCTCTGGGCGCTGGACCTGCACCCCAAGCAGCCGGTGGCTGTCACCGGGAGCGACGACCGCTCTGTCAGGTGGGTTTTCACCCCGCAATCCACCGCCCGTCTGGTTCCCTCCCGTCTCCCGTTTCTTAGCCGCCTGTCTGTCTCTCAGGCTGTGGAGCCTCCCCGACCACACTCTGCTGGCTCGCTGCAACATGGAGGAATCCGTCCGCAGCGTCTCCTTCAACAACGACGGCTCCCAGCTCGCCCTGGGCATGAAGGACGGCTCCTTCACCGTGCTGCGCGTCAGGGACATGACGGAGGTGGTGCACATCAAGGACAGGAAGGAGGTGATCCACGAGCTGAAGTTCTCCCCGGACGGCTCCTTCCTGGCGGTGGGCTCCAACGACGGGCTGGTGGACATCTACGCCGTCGCGCAGCGCTTCAAGAAGGTGGGCGAGTGCTGCCGCTCCACCTCCTTCATCACCCACCTGGACTGGTCGGTGGACAGCCGCTTCCTGCAGACCAACGACGGCGCCGGAGAGCGGCTCTTCTACAGGATGCCAGGTAGGACCGCCGTGGACACCTCCAGTTGCGCTTGACTCCTGACGTCCGCGACCTCCCGGCTGCTGAACCTTCCTCTGTGTCCTGCAGCAGGGAAGCTGCTGCCCAAGGAGGAGGCGAAGGGGATCCACTGGATGACGTGGACGGGCGTCGTCGGGCCGGAGGTCAACGGCATCTGGCCCAAGTACTCCAACGTCTCCAACGTGAACTCCGTGGACGCCAACTACAGCAGCGCCGTGCTGGTGACGGGCGACGACCTCGGCCTCGTCAAGCTCTTCAGGTTCCCGTGCCTCAAGAGAGGTCGGTCCGCTGGGCGTCCCCCTCCACCGAAGAGACGTGGATCCATGACCCAGCCTGAGCTTCTCACCCGCAAAAAAACTCTCTGCGTCTCGTCCTTCCAACAGGAGCCAAATTCAAGAAGTACATCGGCCATTCAGCCCATGTGACCAACGTGCGATGGTCCAACGACCTGCAGTGGGTTGTCAGCACCGGCGGCGCCGACCACGCCATCTTCCAGTGGCGGTTCCTGCCCGAAGGAGTCATGAATGGCGTTCTGGAGCCTCTCCTGCAAGGTAAAGGCTAGGATCTTCAGCTCTGAGGCGTCGATCCCCGGGATTGGGCGACTCAGCCTCCCGAAGTCCGAAGTTTGGAATCCGCATGCCTCGAAAAATGTGGCGTCTTCTGCGACGTCACTTTCCGAACCCTGCGTTCACCGGCGGCAACATTTGCTGACCCTAAATTTTATAAATCACCTCAGTGGAAACTCCTGACATCACCAGCGTTGCGCTCGAGCTGTAAAAATGTAATTCAACATCTGGACCCAGTTCGTGATCTCTAATTTGTCATCCTTACATCACCAACCGCCGCCCCCCCCAACCTACACACACATACACATCACACACACACACACACACACCTGCGGTCAGCTTTTGCTCATGGTTCCTGCCCGTTAAAGGGGAGTTTTTCCTTGCCGCCGTCGCCAAGTACACATGGGGGAGTTTGTTTTAATTTAAAGAGTTTGGTCTTGAAAGCGTCATGAGATAACATTTGTTGTGATTTGGCTCTATAGGAATAATTTTTAAAAAAATCTGTAAACATTACTATTATTAAAATCCTCCTTTTTTTTTCTATTCGCACTAATCTGCCATCTGTTAACCAGACACGACCATTAGATTAGCATCTGCGTATCATCTCATAATCGTCACTTGTTAATCCCTCGGTCACCATACGAAGCGAAATCCCCGTGTACGGCCGCTCGCTCCTTGAAATCATCTGTTATCGGGGATATTTGAGACATTACGTCAATTTTAATCGACGGCGGAGGCGCCGCCAGCCTCAAACGGGACAGTTTTTACCCAGCAGGCAATGGGACAATGGGCTTCACTATGAGCGACCTAAAAAGAAAAAAAAATCTAAATCTAAAACTGTCTCCGGCGTCCCTGCGGTTGGTTTCCTCAGAGGGATACGCCGACTCCAACAGCGGCGAGTCGGACTCGGACGTGTCGGACGTCCCGGAGCTCGACTCGGACATCGAGCAGGAGGCGCAGACCAGCTACGAGCGTCAGGTGAGCGGGAGAGGCGCAGCGCGGCGGCACGCTCGCCGACAAACACCCCTCTCCCCCTCCGCCGCGGGCGCGACTCACATGCCTCCCGTCCGCAGGTGTACAAGGAGGACCTGCCCCAGCTGAGGAAGAAGCTGATTGGCTCCCTGAAGAGGCAGAAAGCCCCGGAGGAGGGGCTCCGTCTGCAGTTCGTTCACGGGTAAGAGAAGCGCCAATCAGTGAAAGCTGATATGAATATGAAAAGTATGCGATTTTTACATTAAACATTACGACACTACTACTAAAGATTACCCTGGTGGACGCTTTTACTCATGTAAAGGGTGAAGATGTTGACTTTATTCAGAGCCCAGTGGAGATGATTGTTGCTGCTTCGTAACAGCCGAGAGAGAAACGTCAGTGGAAGCTTCGGCGCTCAAAGGTCAAAGGTCACCGTGACCGGAAATCTCCCGGGCTTGTGAGCGGAACACTCACAAGCCCGGGGGGAAAGTCGTGAAAATTGGCGCCGAGGTCAACTCAGACTAGGGGGTGAGCAGGTCGGAGTTTGGTGGTCAAAAAGGTCAAAGGTCAGGGTCAATGCACTAAAAGTCCGCCCCTGCTTTATGAACGTGATATCCCGGAAACGCCTCGAGTCTCCAGGCTTGGCAGGAATGTCAACTGGAGCTCAACGCTGGACTACATTTCGGTGGTCGAAAGGTCAAAGGTCATCTGCACTGAAAAAGGCTGTTGCTGCGGATAAGTGACATGAACTCAGATTTTTTTTTTTTTCTGTTAATCAGCTGCTCCGATGACAAACTGAAATATTGGAACAAACGGACAATAAAAGCCTCACGCCTCCGCCCCCCCCTTCGTGTTTCCCGCAGCTACCGGGGCTTCGACTGCCGTAACAACCTGTACTACAGCCAGACGGGGGAGGTGGTGTACCACGTGGCCGCCGTCGCCGTGGTCTACAACCGGCTGCAGCACGGCCAGCGGTTCTACCTCGGCCACGACGACGACATCCTCAGCCTCGCCGTCCACCCGCTCAAAGACTACGTGGCGTCCGCGCAGGTACGTTTCGGAGCGCCGCGCTTCCAGCTGCCAAAAAAAAAGGAAAAAAGGAGGTGTTCCTGATGGGCCGTCTCCTGCGCAGGTGGGCCGAGACCCGGCCGTTCACGTCTGGGACGTCCAGACGCTCAAGTGTCTGTCGCTGCTCAGAGGTCACCACAGCAGGGGCGTGTGCGCGCTGGAGTTCACAGGTACGCGCCCGCCTCGACTGCCCTGTCAAACCATGCTACCAAGCTTCCCCATAAACGTCTCTGCATTCAGAGCGCATGATTTTGTCTTTTTTTTCCGTGTTTGTGTTGCTGGGTCGCTCATAACTCCCAAAGTCCGTCCCGTTGCTGCAAATGTGCCATTCTCGGTCTTGAATTTGGCAAACATGTCAACTCGGGCTCAGGGATTAACTTTTTTTTGGTCCAAAGGTCACAGGACCTCAAAAAAAAAATTTACCCATAAATCTCAATGTTATATGGTGATTATGGCAAAGTTCCACCCATGATGACATTTTTGTACCTAAAAGGTCAAAGGTCAACCCTTCTGAGATTTGTCCGGTTCTCATGAACCTTGATGGAAGTCTCGGAGAAGAATTCCCTCAAGTTTGGCAAAAAAAAAAAAAGTTTGGACTCGATTATGAACCGATGGGAGTCTGCCCGGTCAAAGGTCAAGCTCGCCGTGACGTCACCGAGCACGTGCGACCAATCATGCGGTGTAAAAGAAAGGCCTGGAGATGTTTTTAGCATGTGCCTGTTTCGGCTCTGTATCCCTGACGACCTTTGTCCTGTGTGGCTGCGGCAGCGGACGGGAAGAGCCTGGTGTCGGTGGGAATCGACGAATCCCACTCCATCGTCATCTGGGACTGGAAGAAGGGGGAGAAGCTGGCCAAGGCTCGGTACTGACCCGGCGGCCGCCGCGCACCCACCTCACGCGGCTTCTTAGGTTTCCATGTGACACACCGATTACGATGAAGAAAAAAAAAAAAGGAAATCCACGCAAATGATGACATGGCGTGTTGTATTCAAAAGGTCAAAGGTCAACTTCACAGTGACCCGTGTCATTTTTTTTGAGAACATGACATTTCATCGATGCCGGGAAGAATGTTTGGGTTTTTTTTTTTTTTTTTTTGGAGGTCAAAGGTCGCGCTTACTGTGACCACCTTATGATGCGAGAAAAAAAAACGGCATGTTGTTTTCAAGAGGTCAAAGGTCAAACTTCACGGGGACCTCTGACCATGTTTGGGAATCCGATGTTTCAGGAATACCGACCGAGAGGAAATTTCTTCAGATTTGGCTCAAAGGCCAAACCTGAGCTCAGTGATGAGGTGATTATATTTTGGTAGTCGGGTAGTGGGGGGGGGTCAAAGGTCAAGGTCGTTGTCACGTCACAAACGGACATATTTGAACATGACTACATTTCCGAAAAAATGTCAAATGGCGTTTTACATGTAACCCTTTTAATGCAAGTAATTCCAAGTCTTCCCCACATATATTCCGAACGGACGCTAAGCTGCCGAGGGGCGGGAGTTCCAGCCGCGGCATCGGGAGGAACCAATGAGAAAGTGCCTGACAAGGCTGTTGCTTTTGAGTCTGCGCGTGAAATCCACGACAGAGGAGAAGTGACGGCAGACTCTGACCGTGGTGACCGAGCGCGCTCTCTCTGCCCTCCAGGGGCCACAAAGACAAGATCTTCGTGGTGAGGAGTAACCCCTTCAGGATGGACAAGCTGGTTACCGTGGGGATGAAGCACATCAAGTTCTGGCAGCATTCAGGTAGAAACACTTGCAGCTTGTTGGGTGGTATCTAATAGGCAGAAATGTTTTTTTTTTATTCCGCACTAATCTCTTTTCCGTTCTCATCCACCAGGCGGCGGTCTAACATTCAAACGCGGCATTTTTGGGAACCTGGGGAAGCAGGAGACCATGATGTCGGCGTGCTACGGTCGATCCGAGGACCTGGTGTTCTCGGGCGCCACAAACGGCGACGTCTACATCTGGAGAGACACCACGCTCATCAAGACCATCAAGGCCCACGACGGGCCCGTGTTCGCCATGTGCTCGCTGGACAAGGTAAGGCCTGGGCGGAGTCTGCGGGGCGGGGGGAGGGGCCAGGCCGGGCGAACGGCGCCACCGTGGATTCATCCATACCACGATTTGAAGTAGAGGGTGGCGAAAGACGCTCGCATGTAAGAAGCACAGGTCAGAGACATTTGGATTAAAGTTTTTGACCATAAAAAAACAAAACAAAAAAAAACAAACATTTTCAAAGGTCAGACAGAAAAAATGTGAAGACAAACCAGAACATGTGCAGAAATGACAAAAATCAAGTCGAGCTAAAAAGGTTTTACTACAAAATTATGTATTTTATATTAAAAAAAAAATAAACTCAAACATACACAAGTGGTTTTTTTTCCAGAATAAAGTGAAAGGACTATAATCTTAATTTGAAGCGTAAAGCTTATTTTACGAGACACATTATAACAGAATAAAAAGGTGTAAAATGGGGTCAAATGAGTCGCTCTGATATAACGAAGCTAAAGTTAATGAAATATTATCAACTAACTAATGTAGTCCACATTCAGAATCAGAACACTTAATATAAGCATAAAGATAAGTAAAAGAGGTGGTTAAAATAATAAAATAGTCACAAATAGGAATCATCAATATCGATGGATAGTATAAATATAGGTAAATAATATAATAATATCATGTATGATATAAATAAATCCATACACATAAAGAGCATAGTATGCATAATATGTAATGAGATAAGTCCAGTATGTTATTCTCATTCTGTCTTTTATTTTAATACAGCTGACTAAAATTTACATCACGGCGCAATTTTGAAGCACCGATTTTATCACGTTCATATGCAAATAGCGGAGGGGAACCGCCGCGAAACTCGCTGAGCGTGCGTTAACCCACGGCGAAGCTTCGATCCTGCAGGCGGGCGCGTGACCGCTCTTTCCCGTGCTCCGCCCCCCTGTGTCGCTGTTCGCTGTCCAGGGTTTCGTGACGGGCGGGAAGGACGGCATCGTGGAGCTGTGGGACGACATGTTCGAGAGGTGCCTGAAGACCTACGCGATCAAGAGGGCCGCCCTGTCGCCAGCGTCCAAAGGTATCAACCCCCCCCCCCCTTCAACCCATGACCCCCCACTTTTTCTACTCGCGATCCGCCCCCACACGCTCTCGCGACGCCTGAACACAGCCGCGATGTTCCATCAGGGCTGCTGCTGGAGGACAACCCGTCCATCAGGGCCATCACTCTGGGCCACGGTCACATCCTGCTGGGCACGAAGAACGGGGAGATCCTGGAGATCGACAAGAGCGGGCCGATGACGCTGCTGGTTCAGGTCCGGCCGACAGAGCGCCCACCTTGTTACCTCTGCACGCATGTAATCCGGATTATGCGCCTCCACTTGCTCAGGCATCAGTTTACTATTTAAGAAGTAGCTCTTCAACTGTTCTCAAACAGACAAGAACGGTGATAGAAAGTTGGCATCACATGACTTTGTTATTATAGAATCGCTGCTGCAGGCGACTAAATAAAACCAAACATATAGGGCAAATTAACACTTAAATAAACATCGGCATGATAAAACTGAGGGTCAGAGACAGTGTTGGAGAGAAAAAAAAATCTTCCCCTGTGAAATATATAATATCATTCAAAAAGTGCACCTCAAAAAGGAAGTAGGAAGAAGTACAAACTAATATACTCCTACCCTTTATTTTGTAATTGTTTGTCAATGCTCGTATGAGTGATTTATAAATATCTGCCTCCATGTACAATTTAGAACATGTAAGACCCCGTATCGTGCAAATACAAACGCCTATACCGCAGCCGGCCACTAGGGGGCGATTGAGACCTTTTGGCTCCACTTTTGAGGGGCTGTCATGCCGTCTGGCTTGTATATTTTGAGATGTCCATGACTGCAACGCGCTACTTTTGCTTCGCTCACCCCTGTCGTCCACTCCACTCTAATATTTAAGCGCCATTAACGCCGAGAAATTTGGAGGCGCTGCCTGATTGGGTATCATTAGCCGATCATTAGCCCCAATCGACGTTTTCCTGTTTATACTCGTGTTAACAGTTCAACCTCGCTGGAAAGGTTTGTCCCCCTGTTGTAATGCTAATTGTCGTCTGAGATCTGACAGACAGGTCAAAAGTCAAACAATAATTATATAAAAGTACGGTAATAAATTGGCAGATTTGTGTAGTTATTGAGGTTTCTATTCATTAGCCGAGGCTCCGGTGTCCCACCTTCCCGGAATGCACCAACGGTTTCTGTCTACTCAGCTCCGCTCGAATGGCAGATTTACGTTTTGCATTTGTTTGAACGCTGCTGACCGGCCTGTGCTGCGTTCAGGGTCACATGGAGGGCGAGGTTTGGGGCCTGGCGGCTCACCCGCTGCTCCCCATCTGTGCCACCGTGAGCGACGACAAAACCCTGCGGATCTGGGAGCTGTCAGCCAATCACCGCATGGTCGCCGTGCGGAAGCTCAAGAAAGGTCAGGAGGGGGGAAGACAAAACACAATCATTTTCACCTGATTCACCTTTGTAAGTGTGTGTGGTGTGTGTGTCAGGTGGCCGGTGCTGTGCCTTCTCCCCCGATGGTAAAGCTCTGGCCGTCGGCCTGAACGACGGCAGCTTCCTGGTCGTGAACGCCGACACACTGGAGGACATGGTCACCTTCCACCACCGCAAGGAGCTCATCTCCGACATCCGCTTCTCCCAAGGTACCTGAACTCACCGCCGCGGGCACAACGCGGGCACAACGCGGGCACAACGCGACGTAACGGACGGTGGCGATGGCGCCGCTCTCTTGGTGTTGCAGATGCGGGGAAGTACCTGGCCGTCGCGTCCCACGATTCCTTCGTGGACATCTACAACGTCCTGACCAGCAAGCGGGTCGGCATCTGCAAGGGCGCCGGCAGCTTCATCACCCACATCGACTGGGACTCCCGAGGTGAGCGCGTCCTCCCGCCACGCGAGCAGCTAACTCCGTAGGCTAACTCTTAGCGTAAGGCCCCGCCTGCGGTCTGTGAAGTTTTAGAACCTTCCTGGTGTTTTCCTGGACAGGGAAACTGCTGCAGGTGAACACCGGAGCCAAAGAGCAGCTGTTCTTCGAGGCGCCGCGAGGACGCAAACAGAACATCAGCATGGCAGAGGTGTGTGTGTGTGTCTGTGTGTGTGTAAGTAGTTTTTGTAAAATTCCAGGTGTCATTTC